>JAUMJK010002368.1:0-10108 GCA_033558105.1 Coccyzus lansbergi | reverse complement strand
TCCCTCCCGCGCAGAGAGATTTTCTTATAAAAATTAAAATCAAGTGGATGTATCGTCCGAAAAATAAAATCATAGACTCATAGAATCACCAGGTTGGAAGAGACCCACCGGATCATCGAGTCCAAATCTCTTATAATCTGGGAAAAAATAACCCTAAAGGTGCTGTTAAAAAGAAATCGTGTTGCAAATTATCGAAGGAGACTGCAAGGTGAGCTCGGGTGCAGCTTGAGCTTTTCTTTCTCTGGGTAAAATTGCCTTTAAAGGCGATTTTTTTTCTCTTCTCGGAGCCCGGTGGCCGCGTTAAAAGCCTGGGGGAACGAAAAAAATCGGTTTTTTTCCTTAGTTTCTCAGCCGGGCTCCGGTTTCTCCTCCTTCCCGAGGTCTCTCCTGGTTGGGATCGAGAGGAATCGCTTCTCCTCAGCCCTTTCCTGAGCATAATCGGAGCTGAGGAGGGCGATGGAGCTGCGGGAAGCACAAGGGGAGCTCCTATTTTTCCCTTATTTAAAAAAAAAAAATTTAAAAAATCAGAGTTTAGTCATCAGAATAAAGACGAAACGGTGCTTGGAATGCACTGAAAAGAGCCCCTTCTCCTCTACCTTTTAGTCGGAGCAGAAAATCAGGCTTTTCACAGGGATTTTAGGGGCTCTGAGTGGGGGTTTGAGAGTCATAGAATCATAGAATCATAGAACAACCAGGTTGGAAGAGACTCACCGGATCATCTAGTCCAACCATTCCTATCAAACACTAAACCAAGTCCCTCAAGACAGAATCATAGAACAACCAGGTTGGAAGAAAAAAAAAATTTTTACACCGGGGGAGAGGGCGAATTGAGGGAGAATTAACAAAAAAAACCCCCAAACCATGACTGGATTAAACATCAGCTCAGAAAATGGAAATATTTCTCGCTTGGGCGCTCAGAGCAAAAAAAAAAAATCCAACGAAAAGAGCAGTTTGGGGAAAGTTTCGTCCCAGCGGCGCTTCCAGAGCAGCGAGAAACTCATCAGGGAGAGGCTGTAAACAAATAAACCTGGTTTATATATATATTTTTTTCTAATTTTTAATTTTATATAAAGCAATTAAGCCACCGAGAAGGGAAAGATAAGAGCGATTCCAGTGGAAAATGAATTATGTTTTCGATGATCCGATGGGTCTCTTCCAACCTGGTTGTTCTGTGATTCTGTGATATTTTGTTTTGTTTTTCTTTTTTGTAGGGAGTGTGAAGCTGCCGAGCACGGAAAGAGCATCGCTCAGGCCGCACTTCGGGGGCGAAAGAATTAATTTTTAAAATTGATTGGATGTAACTACAATGAGGAGTTTTCCTGGTTTGGTTACAGGTCTGAGAGGACACAGTGATGCTCAGCAGAGCTCACGCTGAGTAGAAGGGTTGGAAAAATAATTATAATGCTAGTAAAATTTAAGAAAGAATGAGATAAAAAGCTGCCTTTTATATCGAGTTTTATTTTGGGGGCTAGGATGAGGAGACAAACGGAGTGAGGATGTGAAAAATGTACCTTTGATTCAGCTGGAGGAGAAGCAGGGGAAGACAGAGCAGTCTGAGGTCCCTGTTAATGACATCCTCGTAAGACCCAAGAATGTTTACAACGTGGGCTCAAGTTCAATGACAAAATCCTTTGAAGGGGGAAAGGGAGGGAAGGAGGGAAAAAAAAAAAAAGCAGCCCAGACACTTTGTGCAGTGGGAATGAACTTGAACAAAAGAAAGGAGTGAAAGGCTGGGGGGAAGGGGGGAGATGGGAGGGAAGGAAGGGCTGGGAGAGGTGTTCCCACCACCCCTGGGCCACCTTCCCTGGGCTTGGAGGTGGGTTTTGGGGGAAAAAAAATATAGGAGAAAATAGAAGA
This sequence comes from Coccyzus lansbergi, assembly GCA_033558105.1. Taxonomy (NCBI): domain Eukaryota; kingdom Metazoa; phylum Chordata; class Aves; order Cuculiformes; family Coccyzidae; genus Coccyzus; species Coccyzus lansbergi. Next base: position 8,251 of record JAUMJK010002368.1, on the reverse strand, counting down.
AAAGAGGAGAGAAGAAAATAGTAGAAAATAGAAGAAAATAGAAGAAAATAGAGGAAAAATAGAAGAAAATAGAAGAAAATAGAAGAGGAGAGGGAGAGGGAGAAGGAGAAGGAGAGAAGGAGAAGGAGAAGGAGAAGGAGAAGGAGAGAAGGAGAAGGAGAAGGAGAAGGAGAAGGAGAAGGAGTAGGAGAAGGAAGAGAAGAAGGAGGAGGAAGAGAAGAAGGAGAAAGAAGAGAAGAAGGAGGAGGAGAGAAAGAGAAGAAGAAGAGAAAGGGAAGAAGAAGAGAAAGAGAAGACGAGAAAGAGAAGAAGAAGAGAAAGGGAAGAAGAAGAGAAAGAGAAGAAGAGAAAGGGAAGAAGAAGAGAAAGAGAAGAAGAGAAAGAGAAGAAGAAGAGAAAGGGAAGAAGAAGAGAAAGAGAAGAGAAGTGAAGGGTTAGGGGTAGTTCTCCCCAGGTCTGGGGCAGCTCTGCCCCACGCTTGGGGCTGCTCTCCCCCGGGTTTTCTGAGTTTCAAGTTCAACGACAAGGGGAGGGGTGGCTGGGGGGTGGCTGCAGCCTTCACCTGGCCCGGCGCCCCCCGGCAGCGGCTCCTTCCCGGCGTTTTACGAGGATGTCGGGTCTTTCTCGCCCTTTGCTGAGGCCGCCGTGTAAAGCTTTTACAGCTCTCCCCGAGACTCTCCTCCTCCCCTTCCCATCGGCATTTTCCGCCTGGGATTCGGGGCTGGAGCTGAGGACAAGGGGCGGGGGGGGCTGGGGTAGAGGTAGGGGGGGGTCATGTCTCCCTGTTTCCCAGTGAGTGGAGGATGGGGGACTGGGATATGAACCGCTCTGGAGGCACTTGGGGGGTTTGTAGTCCCTCCAGTGTGGGTTTGGGGACATCGGGGAAAGATCCCTGGACGGGGGAAAAAAAAATATTAAAAGGATTAACCCTTAGCTTGCCATGGAGGGGAGCTCTAAGAGGAGAGTCTCTTCCCAAATCCGTAACCAGGCTGAGTTTATTTTGAAGTTGCCATCGGATATGGGACTACTTATTATTATCCTTATCCTTATCATAGAATCATAGAACAACCAGGTTGGAAGAGGCCCATTGGATCATAGAGTCCAACCATCCTTATCCTTATCCTTATCCTTATCCTTATCCTTATCCTTATCCTTATCCTTATCCTTATCATAGAATCATAGAACAATGAGGTTGGAAGAGACCCATTGGATCATCAAGTCCTACCATCCTTATCCTTATCCTTATCCTTATCCTTATCCTTATCCTTATCCTTATCCTTATCCTTATCCTTATCCTTATCACAGATTCATAGAATCATAGAATCATAGAATCATAGAATCATAGAATCATAGAACAACGAGGTTGGAAGAGACCCATTGGATCATAGAGTCCAACCATCCTTATCCTTATCCTTATCCTTATCCTTATCCTTATCCTTATCCTTATCCTTATCCTTATCCTTATTATAATTATTTATTGGATTGTTTCTTTTTCTGAAGGGCTGGTTCTTATTGGATCCAGACGATCCTCCTCTGCAACCTCAACTGACGCATCGAAGTCGAGGTGAAAAGATTCCATATTGGTAATTCAGGGGGAAAGAAAAGCAGATTTTGCGCTTTCCATCCACTCACCCGTCGAGAAAAACCAACCCAACCTTCCCAGACTCTTTCTAGGGAGCGAGGAATGGGGTGGGTCAGGCACTCAGAGCTGGGATCCAGAAAGTAAGAAAATAAAGCTGAGTTGGTTCAAAGCTGAGCGGTTCGGAGCAGGATCCGGATTGGGAAGAGGGGAGTGTAAATGGTCCGTGCACAACGAGACTGCTACAAGAGCTCTGGTTGCCGGGGGGCTGGGGGGGGAGCGTTATATGCAAGCAAGGGGGTCTATAGGTAAGCATGGGGACCTATAGGCGAGCATGGGGACCTATAGGCGAGCAATGGGACCTATAGGCGAGCAATGGGACCTATAGGCGAGCAAGGGGACCTATAGGCGAACAAGGGGACCTATAGGTGAGCATGGGGACCTGCAGACGAGAAAGGGGACCTATAGGCGAGCATGGGGACCAGTAGATGAGCATGGGGACCTGCAGACGAGCAACAGGACCTATAGAGGAGCAAGGGGACCAATAAGGCAAGCATGGGGATCTATAGAGGAGCATGGGGACCTGTAGACGAGCATGGGGACCTATAGGCGAGCATGGGGACCTATAGACAAGCAACAGGACCTATAGGCAAGCATGGGGACCTATAGGTCAGCAAGGGGACCTATAGACAAGCAACAGGACCTATAGGCAAGCATGAGGACCTATAGGCAAGCATGAGGACCTGTAGACGAGCATGGGGACGTATAGGCAAGCGTGGGGAACTATAGGCGAACAAGGGGATCTATAGGTGAGTATGGCGACCTATAGGCAAGCAAAGGGACCTATAGGCAAGCATGGGGACCTATAGATGAGCAAGGGGACCTATAGGCGAGCATGAGGACCTATAGGCGAGCAACAGGACCTAAAGGCGAGCAAGGGGACCTATAAACAAGGATGGTGGCCTATAGGTGAGCATGGGGACCTATAGGCCAGCATGGGGGCCTATAGACAAGCAACAGGACCTATAGGCAAGCATGGGGACCTATAGGTGAGCATGTGGACTTATAGGAGAGCAAGGGGAGCTATAGGCAAGCAAGGGGACCTGTAGACGAACATGAGGACCTATAGGCGAGCATGGGGACCTATAGGCAAGCATGGGGACCTACAGATGAGCAACAGGACCTATAGGCGAACAAGGGGACCTATAGGCGAGCATAGGGACCTGTAGACGAGCAAGGAGACCTATAGACAAGCATGAGGACCTATAGGCGAACAAGGGGACCTATAGAGGATTAAGGGGACCTGTAGGTGAGCACGGGGGACCTATAGGCGAGCACTGGGGATCTATAGACTAGCAAAGGGACCTATAGGCGAGCATGGGGACCTATAGACAAGCAAGGGGACCTATAGGCGAGCAAGGGGACCTGTAGACGGAGCATGGGGACCTATAGACGAGCACAGGACCCTCTGACCCTGCTGGGTCCGCAGTTTTGAGCCGTCGAGGATCCTCCCCGCAGCCCGACGGGGCGGGATTTACCACATCTTCCCCCTTCCTCCCCCTCTCGGGACCCTGATCCCGAACCCCATTGGCTGCTCCCCACTACCACCACGGCCCCCCCCCCCCCCCCGCTCTTCCCAGGGCTTCTGACGTCACGTGTGACGTCACGGGAGGGTGATGCCCTGGCGGGCTGCGCCCCGAAAAACTAGAGGAAACGGGGAAAAAAACACACTCGGGGAAACAGTTCGTGTTGAGTAGAGAGAGCCGGGAGAGCATCAAATATCATAGAATCATAGAATCATCAGGTTGGAAGAGACCCATCGGCTCATCGAGTCCAACCATAGAATCATAGAATCAAATTAAATATCAATTTAATATCAAATTAAACAAGAAGGACACAAGAACCTATCAAATTAAACAACGAAAACACTTTAAAATATTGATTCTTTAGGAAACGTTGCAGCCTAACGCTTTGAATTGAGGAAAGAAAATAAAGGTAGGGGGGAAAAAAAAGATAAATTTACAATTTGAGGATGGAAATTCGGAGCTGATTTACCCCTCGAGAGGCCGTTTCGGGGCTCAGGGGCAGGTTGAAGCGAAATTGGAAACACTGAGATAGAGAAATTGTTGGACTCGATGATCAACGTCTCTTCCCATTTGGTTATTCTACGATTCTATATTAAAAATAAATCGTGTCCGTGGGGTTTGAGCTGGAAACAACCCGAAAAAAAAAGAGCAGACAAAGCACACGTTGGAGTATATTTCACGTTGGAGTATATTTCCTTCCACCCTATTTATTCTCTTGAAAAAAAAAAAAAGGATGCGAAGAATAATATTAATGAAGATTGTTTAGATTACGGGATTATCTCAGCGCATGCTACGGAACCTCTATCATTCTGTATTAGTAGGAGGCAAAAAAATAATAATAAAAAAAAAATGTGGACAAATACACGTCTAGTAGCACAACCGAAAAGCGCGGATGGAATTAGAAGAACCGCGTTTACCTGTATCAAAAAAATAGGCTTGAACATACATGTCGACGTGTTCGCACGAGCGTAAAAACACGCGTATACATACAGCTTGATCGAGTATATATTTATATTTGTATCACGCAGCCAGAGCTATAGTGCTGGGGAGAGGGGGGGGGGGAGGGTAGAGAAACACAGCAACACAAAGAGCGGAGGAGAAAAAATTAAAAAAAAAAAAAAAAAAGGAAAATAATGCATATTTTGCTAAATATGTGCGTGTGTGAGTGTACGGGGATGGATACTGAGAGAGAAAAGAGTTCGTGCCTCGGCCATCGCCAGCCCGAGGGTGTCCCACGAGTGTTTTCTACACATTCACGCCAAGCCGCAAACAATTCGCGTGTGTTTCTTTCTCGAACGCACGCGGGTTGGGTTTAGTCTCCCTTAGACGCGCATTTTTCTTCTAACTGAATTAAGGAGATTTTTTTTTCTGTCCTTTTTTCCCCTCTGTTCTTTTATTTCTGCTCTGTTTTCCCCTGTTCTTTTATTTCTGTTCTTTTTTTTTCCTCTTCTTTTTTCCTATTCTTTTTTCCTGTTCTTTTTTCCCCTGTTCTTTTACTCCTGTTTTTTTCTGTTCCTTTTCCCCCTGTATTTTTCCTGTTCTTTTTTCCTGTTCTTTTTTCTGTTCTTTTATTTTTCCTATTTTTCCTGTTCTTCTATTTTTCCAATTTTTTCCTGTTCTTCTTTTTTTCCTGTTCTTTTCCCCTGTTCTTTTATTTTTCTTTTTTTTTCCTGTTCTTTTTCCCTGTTCTTTTATTTTCCCTATTTTCTTCCTGTTATTCTTTTTTGTCCTGTTCTTTTCCCCGTTCTTTTATTTTTCCTAATTTTTTTCTGTAATTCTTTTTCCAGTTCTTTTATTTTTCCTATTTTTCCCGATATTCTTTTTTTCCTGTTCTTTTTTCCTATTTTTTTCCCCATTTTTCCCGATATTCTTTTTTCCTGTTCTTTTTTCTATTCTTTTATTTTTCCTATTTTCCCTGTTATTCTTTTTTCCTGTTCTTTTTTTCTATTCTTTTATTTTTCCTATTTTTCCCTGTTATTCTTTTTTCCTGCTCTTTCCCCTATTCTTTTTTCCTGATCTTCTTTTTTCCTATACTTTTTCCCTGTCATTTTTTCCTGTTCTTTTAATTATTTTCTATTCTTTTTTCCTATTCTTTTTTCCTGTTCTTTTCCCTATTCTTTTTTTCTCCTGTTCTTCTTTTTTCCTATTCTTTTTCCCTGTTATTTTTTCCCTGTTCTTTTATTTTTTTCTATTCTTTTTTCCCTGTTCTTCTTTTTTCCTATTTTTTTTTTCCCGTTCTTTTTTTTTTTCCCCCGTTCTTTTTCCCCCCCCCCCCCGTTCTTCATTTTATTTATTTTTATTTTTTCGTTTCTAAACACCAAATTCCCTACCACCCTCCCTCCACCCCCTTTCGGCCCACGGAGCCGCCAATTGCGGGGCTGGGGGGGTCATTAACTCAATTAAAAAGCTTTTCTGCTGTTTTCCAAGCGCGATTGGGAGACCTGGGGCGGGGGGGGGGGGGGGGGGGTTAGAGTGGGGAGGCGAGGGCGAGCGGTTCAGGGTCCTGTGCGTGCAAAGAGGGTCGGGGGGGGGGACAGATCCCCACATCTCCCTCCTCCTCCTCCTTCCCGGGGGGGCTCGGAGCCTCGGGAGAGGTGCCCAGCCCCCCCTCAGCCCCCCCCCAGTCTCAGTCCCCAGTGGCTGCCGCTGCTGTTAGTCCTGGAATCTCTCGGTCGCCGGAGCTCGGGGGCAGAGAGGGGACCCGGTGGGGGCTGGCGGTGGCCGCGTCCTTTTTTTTTTCAGGGGGTGGCGGCGCCGGCGCTTTTGATTTTGGCGACGACTTTTTTCTCCTTGACCCTCCTGTTCTGGAACCAGATGGTGATCTGCCTCTCGGTGAGGTTGGTGGCGGCCGAGATCTTCCTCCTCTTGTCGCGGGTGATGAACTTGCTGCTGGCGTATTCCTTCTCCAGCTCCTTCAGCTGCCCTTTGCTGTACGGGACCCGCTTCTTGCGGCCCGACGGAACGAGCAGCCTTCGGGGGGCAGCGGCCCCGGTGAGTCTGGAGGGGGGGGGGGGGGGGGGGGGCGAGGGGGAGGCACGGGGCTGAGCGGGGATGAGGGGGAACCCCCTCATCCCCGCTCAGCCCCGTGCCTCCCCCTCGCCCCCCCCCACCCCTCACCCACCATGTGACAGGCAGAGCCTCAACCCACCCACCCACCCCCCAACCCACCCCCCCCCAACCCACCACCTTCCCCAGTCACCCCATTTCTTCCGTCCCTCTTCTCTTCTAATATTTAAAGAGGTTGAACTCATATAAGTCTCCTTAATGATGTTTAGGTGTTGGGAGGTTTTCCCCTGAGATGATGATGATAATAATAACAACAATAATAGTAATAACAACAATAATAGTAATAACAACCATAACTTCTTTGTCATCATCATCTCTTTTTCTTCTTCCTCTTGTTGTTGTTGTTATTATTAATAATTATTATTATGAAGATGAAGATGATGTTGATGAAGAAGAAGAAAAGAAAAGAAGAAGAAGAAGAAGAAGAAGAGGAAGAAGAAGGAGAAGATGAAGAAGTTGATGAAGAAGAAGATGATGACGGAGAAGAAGAAGGAGAAGGAGGAAAAGGAGAAGGAGGAGAAGGAGAAGGAGGAGAAGGAGAAGGAGGAGAAGGAGGAGAAGGAGAAGGAGAAGAGGAAAAGAGAAGGAGGAAAAAGAGAAGGAGGAAAAAGAGAAGGAGGAAAAAGAGAAGGAGAAGGAGACGGAGAAGGAGACGGAGAAGGAGGAGAAGGAGAATATGATGATGAAGAAGAAATACCCGTATTGGCGAAACACCACTGTGGGTGAGCCCCACGCACATAGAATCATAGAACCACTGGGATTGGAAAAGACCTCCAAGATCATCAAGACAACCACCAAGACGCCTCCTAAACCACGTCCCGAAGCAGCACATCTACACACTTTTTTGAACAACTCCAGATGTGGAGACACCCTCACCGCCAACCTCTGCCAGGGCTTGCACCATTTATAGAATCATAGAATCATAGAACAACCAGGTTGGAAGAGACCCATCCGATCATCGAGTCATTCCTGTCAGTAAAGGCAGTTTTCCTACTATCCAACCTAAACCCCGTCCGGAGAGCGGAACCATCAGAACCTGGACGCTATAGGAATGGTTGGACTCGATGATCCGGTGGGTCTCTTCCAACCTGGTGATTCTATGATTCTATGATTCTATCAACACCCAAACCCCAATAGTATCACCACCCGAACCGGTTGGTTCCACCACTCTCCCTACTCCGTGACAATGAGTTTGCGAAGCGCGATATTAACCAAATTGACTATTTTTTTGGAGCCTCCCTCCCAGTCTAACCAGGTTGGAGCAGCAGAACCATGGACGCTCTCCATGATCCGATGGGTCTCTTCCAACCTGGTTGTTCTATGATTCTATGATTCTATCAACACCCAAACCCGAACAGTACCACCCGATCCGGTTGGTTCCACCACTCTCCTACTCCATGACAATGAGTGCTTCCACCACTCTCCTGCATCACGATGCTAAATCGCGAAGCTCGATATTAACTGTTTGATCTTATTATTATAGACTTATTGGACTATTAACTATTGACTGTTTTTTTGAAGCCTCCCTTCCAGCTCATCCACTCTGGAGCAGATTTTAAGCCTGATCCCACTCCCCACCCTGCACCACACGCACCCCACTCTTCCTCTCTCCCTCTTCCCCCTCCTCTCTCCCAGCCCCGAGCAGAGGGGATTCTACCTGCCAAGGCGGATTTCAGTCTAACAGGCTGGAGCAGCTTCCTCAGCAGATTTTAAGCCCTGAGCCCACTCTCCACCCTGCCACCACTCTCCCCACTCTCCCCTCTCTCCCCTCCCAGCCCTTCCCCTCCTCTCCCAGCCCAAGCAGAGGGGATTCTACCTGCCAAGGCGGGATTTCAGTCTAACAGGGCTGGAGAGCCTTTCAGCAGATTTTAAGCCTGATCCCACTCTCCACCCTGCACCACTCACCTCCTCCCTCCTCTTCTCTCCCTCTCTCCTCTCTCCCTTCTCTCCTCTTCCCCAGCCCCTTCCCCTCCTCTCCCCAGCCCCAAGCAGAGGGGATTTTACCTGCCAAGGCGGATTT
>JAUMJK010002367.1:0-15873 GCA_033558105.1 Coccyzus lansbergi | reverse complement strand
CCCCCCCCAGGTTCCTCCCCACAGGTTTTAGGGGTCCCCAGGGTTCCATTCTACTGTCCCCAAGGGGGATTGGGGGTGAGGGGAAGAAGGGTTTTGGGTCCTCAGGGTGGGGGTGACCCCCCCCCCCAGGTTCCTCCCCACAGGTTTTGGGGTTCCCCATGGTTCCATTCTACTGTCACAATGGGGGTCAGGGAGGGGGAAGAAGAGTTTTGGGGTCCCCAGGGTGGGGGTGATCCCAGGTATGAACTCAAGAGACACCCACCGGTTCCCCCCCTTGGGTTTTGGGGTCCCCACGGTCCCATTTTCCTGTCCCCAAGGTGGGGGTGTCCCCAGGTATCACCTCAATGACCCCCCCCACAGTGATCCCCCCCCCCGGGTTTTGGGGTCCCCAAGGTCCCATTTTCCTGTCCCCAAGGTGGGGGTGTCCCCAGGTATCAGCTCAGTGACCCACCCCCCCACCCTGGGTTTTGGGGTCCCCGAGGTGTCCCCAGGGTTCTGAGTCCCCACATTCCAAGTCCCCAACCTGTGCTGCTGTCCCCACGGCTCCATGTCCCCCCCCCCGCCTCGCCGTGTCCCCAGGGCTCCACCTCCCCCTGCCACGTCCCCTTGTCCCCAGACTCCGTGTCCCCGTGGCTCTGTGTCCCCTCTCTCCATCACCCTGCCATGTCCCCACACTGTGTCCCCGTGTCCCTGCTCTCCATGACCTTGCCATGTCCCCTTGTCCCTGAACTCCATGTCCCCATGGCTCTGTGTCCCCACACCCCATATCCCTGTGTCCCCACTCTCCATGGCTCTGCTGTGTCCCCTTGTCCCCACCCTCTGTGTCCCTGTGTCCCCACAGTGGGTGTTGCGGCCTTGTCCCTGTATCCCTGTGTCCTCTCAATGGGTGACCCCACCGTGTCCCCACGTCCCTGTGTCCCCACAGTGGGTGTTGCAGCCTTGTCCCCATGTCCCTGTGTCCCCACAGTGGGTGTCACGGCCACATCCCCATGTCCCCACAATCCATGTCCCTATGTCCCCACAGTGGGTGTCATGGCCACATCCCCATGTCCCTGTGTCCCCACAGTAGGTGCCGTGGTCAGGTCCCCATGTCCTCGTGTCCCCACAGTGGGTGTTGTGGTAATGTCCCCGCACTTCGTGTCCCTGTGTCCCCATGTCTCTGTGTCCCCACAGTGGGTGTCGCAACCTTGTCCCCATGTCCCTGTGTCCTGGCAGTGGGTGTTGTGGTCATGTCCCCATGTCCCCATAATCCATGTCCCTGTGTCCTGGCAGTGGGTGTCATGGCCATGTCCCCATGTCCCTGTGTCCCCACAGTGTCTGTCATGGCCTTGTCCCCATGTCCCTGTGTCCTGGCAGTGGGTGTCGTGGCTTCGTCCCCATGTTCCCACCCTCTGTGTCCCTGTGTCCCCACAGAGTATGTTGCGGCCTTGTCCCCGTATCCCTGTGTCCTCTCAGAGGGTGAACCCACCATGTCCCCATGTCCCTATGTCCCCACAGCATATGTCATGGCCTTGTCCCTATATCCCCACAATCCATGTCCCCAAGTCCCTGTGTCCTGGCAGTGGGTGTCATGGCCTTGTCCCCATGTCTCCACAATCCATGTCCCCATGTCCCTGTGTCCCCACAGTAAATGTTGTGGCCTTATCCTCATGTCCCCACAATCCATGTCCCTGTGTCCCCACAGTGGGTGTCGTGGCCTTGTCCCCATGTCCCAGTGTCCCCACAGTGGCTGTTGTGGTCATGTCCCCATGTCCCCACACTTCGTGTCCCTGTGTCCCCATGTCCCTGTGTCCCCACAGTGGGTGTCGTGGCTTTGTCCCCATGTTCCCATGTCCCCATAGCCTGTGTCCCTGTGTCCCCACAGTGAGTGTCACGGCCTTGTCCCCATGTCCCTGTGTCCAGGCAGTGGGTGTCATGGCCATGTCCCCATGTCCCAGTGTCCCCACAGAAGGTGTTGTGGTCATGTCCCCATGTCCCCACACTTCGTGTCCCTGTGTCCCCATGTCCCTGTGTCCTGGCAGTGGGTGTCATGGCCTTGTACCCATGTCCCCACACTTTGTGTCTCTGTGTCCCCATGTCCCGGTGTCCTGGCAGTGGGTGTCATGGCCATGTCCCCATGTCCCAGTGTCCCCAACAGGGTGTGAGGATGACGGTGACCTACTCGTCTCGCGTGGCCACCTCTCGCTTTGGGGGCTTCTGGCGGCTGCTGCTGCTGTGGAGAGGAGGCATCTACAAACTGCTCTACAAGGAGCTGCTCCTCTTCCTCGCTGCCTACCTCGGCCTCAGCCTCGCTTACCGGTGACACTGGCAGCACTGGGGGATACTGGGAGCACTGGGGAGAGGCACTGGGAGCACTAGGAGTGCTGGGAGGGGACACTGGGAGCACTAGGAGTGCTGGGAGGGAACACTGGGAGCACTAGGAGTGCTGGATGGGAACACTGGGAGCACTGGGAGTGCTGGGAGGGGACACTGGGAGCACTGGGAAGAGGTGTTGGGAGCTCTGGGAGCTACTGGGGAGAGGCACTGGGGACACTGAGAGCACTGGGATGTGGACACTGGGAGCGCTGGGAAGGTACACTGGGAGCTACTGGGGAGAGGCACTGGGGACACTGGGAGCACAAGGAGTACTGGGAGGGGACACTGGGAGCACTGGGGAGAGGCACTGGGGACACTGGGGAGAGGCACTGGGAGCACTGGGAGCTACTGGGGAGGGACATTTGGGTCACTGGGAGGGGACATTGGGAGCACAGGGAGAACTGTGAGGGGGACAATGGGAGCACTGGGAACACTGGGAGGGGACACTGGGAGCACTGGGAAGAGGCATCGGGGACACTGGAAGCACTGGGACACCAGGAAGAGGCACTGGGAGCACTAGGAGTGCTGGGAAGAGGCATGGGGGACACTGGGAGCACTGGGAGGGGACACTGGGGGCACTGGGAGCACTGGGAGGGGGCACTGGGTGCACTGGGAGCACTGGGGTGTCTGGGGGGAGGCGGTGGCTGGGGTGGGTGGTGACCCCTGCTCTGTGTCCCCTGTTCCCCTTGTCCCTCCCTGTCCCTCTATCCCCCTGTCCCCCTGTCCCTTTATGTCCCTGTCCCCTTGTCCCTGTCCCTCTGTCCCTCTATCCCCTTGTCCCTGTCCCCTTGTCCCTGCCCCCCTGTCCCTGTCCCTCTGTCCCTGTCCCTGTCCCCTTGTCCCTGTCCCTCTGTCCCTGTCCCTCTGTCCCTGTCCCCTTGTCCCTGTCCCTCTGTCCCTCTATCCCCATGTCCCTGTCCCCCTGTCCCTGTCCCTCTGTCCCTCTATCCCCATGTCCCTGTTCTCCTGTCCCTGTCCCTCTGTCCCTGGCCCCCTGTCCCTCTGTCCCTCTATCCCCCCTGTCCCTCTGTCCCTCTATCCCCATGTCCCTGTCCCCTTGTCCCTGTTCCTCTGTCCCTCTATCCCCATGTCCCTGTCCCTCTGTCCCTCTATCCATCCCCATGTCCCTGTCCCCTTGTCCCTGTTCCTCTGTCCCTCTATCCCCATGTCCCTGTCCCCCTGTCCCTGTCCCTGTCCCTCTGTCCCTCTGTCCCTGTCCCCTTGTCCCTGTCCCTCTATCCCCATGTCCCTGTCCCCTTGTCCCTGTCCCCCTGTCCCCTTGTCCCTGTCCCTGTCCCTCTGTCCCTCTATCCCCATGTCCCTGTCCCTCTGTCCCTCTATCCCCATGTCCCTGTCCCCCTGTCCCTGTCCCTCTGTCCCTGTCCCCTTGTCCCTGTCCCTCTGTCCCTCTATCCCCTTGTCCCTGTCCCTCTGTCCCTGTCCCCCTGTCCCCTTGTCCCTGTCCCCTTGTCCCTGTCCCTCTGTCCCTGTCCCCTTGTCCCTGTCCCTCTGTCCCTGTCCCTCTGTCCCTGTCCCCTTGTCCCTGTCCCTCTGTCCCTCTATCCCCATGTCCCTGTCCCCCTGTCCCTGTCCCTCTGTCCCTGTCCCCCTGTCCCTCTGTCCCTCTATCCCCCTGTCCCTCTGTCCCTCTATCCCCATGTCCCTGTCCCCTTGTCCCTGTCCCCCTGTCCCCTTGTCCCTGTCCCTCTGTCCCTCTATCCCCATGTCCCTGTCCCCTTGTCCCTGTCCCTCTGTCCCTCTATCCCCATGTCCCTGTCCCCCTGTCCCTGTCCCTCTGTCCCTGTCCCTGTGGCTCAGGCTGTTGCTGTCGGAGCCTCAGCGTCGACTCTTCGAGAAGCTGGTTCTCTACTGCGACAAATCCGCAAACCTCATCCCTGTCTCCTTCGTCCTCGGTCAGGAACAGACACCCCCACCCCCGGGACAGGCCTGTGCCCCCAGTGCCTCTCCCAGTATCCCTAGTTCCTCTCCCAGTACCCCCAGTGCCCCTCTCAGTGCCCCCAGTCCCTCTCCCAGTGTCCCCACTACCCCTCTCTGTGCCTCCAGTTCCTCTCCCAGTGCCCCCAGTTCCTCTCCCAGTTCCTCTTCCAGTGCTCCCAATGCCCCTAGTTTCTCTCCCAGTGCCCCCAGTCCCTCTCCCAGTGTCCCCACTACCCCTCTCTGTAGCCCCAGTCCTCCTCCTAGTGCCCCCAGTTCCTCTTCCAGTGCTCCCAATGCACCTAGTTCCTCTCCCAGTGTCCCCAGTGCCTCCAGTTCCTCTCCCAGTTCCTCTTCCAGTGCTCCCACTACCCCCAGTCCTCCTCCTAGTGCCCTCAGTTCCTCTCCCAGTGCCCCCAGTTCCTCTTCCAGTGCTCCCAGTGCCCCCAGTCCCTCTCCCAGTGTCCCCACTACCCCTCTCTGTATCCCCAGTCCTCCTCCTAGTGCCCCCAGTTCTTCTCCCAGTGCCCCCAGTTCCTCTTCCAGTGCTCCCAATGCCCCTAGTTCCTCTCCCAGTGTCCCCAGTGCCTCCAGTTCCTCTCCCAGTTCCTCTTCCAGTGCTCCCAATGCCCCTAGTTTCTCTCCCAGTGCCCCCAGTTCCTCTCCCAGTTCCTCTTCCAGTGCTCCCAATGCCCCTAGTTCCTCTCCCAGTGCCCCCCAGTTCCATCTCCCACCTGCAGGTTTCTACGTGGCGCTGGTTCTGGAGCACTGGTGGGCGCAGATCTGTGCTCCCTGTGCCCCTCCCAGTGCCCCCAGTTCCTCTTCCAGTGCTCCCAGTGCCCCTACTTCCTCTCCCAGTGCCCCTAGTACCTCTCCAAGAGCTCCCAGTGCCCCCAGTCCCCCTCCCAGTGCCCCCAGTTCCTCTCCCAGTTCCTCTTCCAGTGCTCCCAATGCCCCTAGTTTCTCTCCCAGTGCCCCCAGTCCCTCTCCCAGTGTCCCCACTACCCCCAGTCCTCCTCCTAGTGCCCTCAGTTCCTCTCCCAGTGCCCCCAGTTCCTCTTCCAGTGTTCCCAATGCCCCTAGTTCCTCTCCCAGTGTCCCCAGTGCCTCCAGTTCCTCTCCCAGTTCCTCTTCCAGTGCTCCCAATGCCCCTAGTTTCTCTCCCAGTGCCCCCAGTTCCTCTCCCAGTTCCTCTTCCAGTGCTCCCAATGCCCCTAGTTTCTCTCCCAGTGCCCCCAGTTCCTCTCCCAGTGTCCCCAGTGCCTCCAGTTCCTCTTCCAGTGCTCCCAATGCCCCTAGTTTCTCTCCCAGTGCCTCCAGTTCCTCTCCCAGTTCCTCTTCCAGTGCTCCCAATGCCCCTAGTTCCTCTCCCAGTGCCCCCAGTTCCTCTCCCAGTGTCCCCAGTGCCCCCAGTTCCTCTTCCAGTGTTCCCAATGCCCCTAGTTCCTCTCCCAGTGTCCCCAGTGCCTCCAGTTCCTCTCCCAGTTCCTCTTCCAGTGCTCCCAATGCCCCTAGTTTCTCTCCCAGTGCCCCCAGTTCCTCTCCCAGTTCCTCTTCCAGTGCTCCCAATGCCCCTAGTTTCTCTCCCAGTGCCCCCAGTTCCTCTCCCAGTGTCCCCAGTGCCTCCAGTTCCTCTTCCAGTGCTCCCAATGCCCCTAGTTTCTCTCCCAGTGCCTCCAGTTCCTCTCCCAGTTCCTCTTCCAGTGCTCCCAATGCCCCTAGTTCCTCTCCCAGTGCCCCCAGTTCCTCTCCCAGTGTCCCCAGTGCCTCCAGTTCCTCTTCCAGTGCTCCCAATGCCCCTAGTTTCTCTCCCAGTGCCCCCAGTTCCTCTCCCAGTTCCTCTTCCAGTGCTCCCAATGCCCCTAGTTCCTCTCCCAGTGCCCCCCAGTTCCATCTCCCACCTGCAGGTTTCTACGTGGCGCTGGTTCTGGAGCACTGGTGGGCGCAGATCTGTGCTCCCTGTGCCCCTCCCAGTGCCCCCAGTGCCTCTTCCAGTGCTCCCAGTGCCCCTACTTCCTCTCCCAGTGCCCCTAGTGCCTCTCCAAGAGCTCCCAGTGCCCCCAGTCCCCCTCCCAGTTCCACCTCCGGCCCACAGGTTTCTACGTGGCGCTGGTTCTGGAGCACTGGTGGGCGCAGATCTGTGCTCCCTGTGCCCCTCCCAGTGCCCCCAGTGCCTCTACCAGTGCTCCCAGTGCCCCTACTTCCTCTCCCAGTGCCCCCAGTGCCCCCCAGTTCCACCTCCGGCCCACAGGTTTCTACGTGGCGCTGGTTCTGGAGCGCTGGTGGGCGCAGTTCCGGACTGTTCCGTCTCCGGACGGGCTGATGCTGGCGGTGGGGGCCCACGTGCACGGGGCGGACGCGCGAGGCCGCTTGCTGCGCCGGACGCTGCTGCGCTACGGCAGCCTGGCCGCCCTCCTGGTCCTGCGCGCCGTCAGCACCCCCGTCTACAAGAGGTTCCCCACCACCGACCACCTCGTCGAGGCCGGTCAGGGCTGGGGACACCACTGGGGACACCACTGGGGACAGGGATGGGGGGATATGGGGGGATATGGGAGGATGGGGGGAGATGGGGAGGACACTGTGGGGCAGGGATGGGGGGACATGGAGGGGCAGGGATTGGGAACATGGGGGAATAGGGATGGGGGAGATGGGGGCACATGGGGGGGGCATATGGGACACATGGGGCACAGGAACAGGGACACATGAATGGGGACACGTGAATGGGGGGGACACATGAATGGGGGGGGGACAGGGATTTGGAACATGGAGGAATAGAGATGGGGGAACGTGTGGCGAATAGGGCTGAGGGGACATGAGGGACATGGGTCAGACACAGGCGGATGGGGGAACATGGGGTTATGGGGGGAGATGTGGAGGGCATTGTGGGTCAGGGATGGGGTCATGGGGGGACATAGATGGGGATGAAGGGATGGGGGGACTGGGGGACAGAGGGGAACAGGAATGGGGGGACATGTGGGACACAGGGGGACACAGATGGGGATGAAAGGATGGGGGACAGGGGGGGACACAGGGGGGACATGAGAGGATGGGGGAAGATGGGGAGGACACTGTGGGGCAGGAATGGGGGGGACATGGGGGGACATAGATGGGGATGAAGGGATGGGGAGGACAGGGGGACACAGTGTGACAGGAATGGGGGGATATGGGGGGACAAGGGGGACAGGGATTGGGAACTTGGGAGAACAAGGATGGGGGACATGGGGGACGCAGGGGTTGGGGGAACTTGGGGGTACAGGGGGAGATGGGGAGGGCAGTGTGGGGAGGGATGGGGGACACAGGGGTACATGGGGGGCACAGGGGGGCAGGGATAGGGGGACATGGGGGGACAGGGATTGGGAACATGGGGGAATAGGGATGGGGGGACATGTGGGGGGACATGGCGGGGACAGGAATGGGGGGACATGGGGAGACAGGGATTGGGAACATGGGGGAATAGGGATGGGGGGACATGGGGGGGCATATGAATGGGGACACATGAATGGGGGAACAGGAATGGGGAGACATGGGGGACACAGGGGGACGTAGATGAGGATGAAGGGATGGGGGACGGGGGGGACACATGAATGGGGTTCATGGGGCAAGAGGGATGGGGGACATGGGGTAACGGATGGGGGACATGGGGGACACAGGGGGATGGGGCAACATGGGGGTACACGGGGAGATGGGGAGGGCAGTGTGGGGCAGGGATGGGGGGACAGGGATTTGGAACATGGGGGAATAGGGATGTGGGGACATGGGGGAGGACATGGGGGGGACACAGGGGGTTGGGGGAACATGGGGGGACAGGGGGAGATGGTGAGGGGATTGTGGGGAGGGATGGGGGGACATGGGGTGGGGACAGGGGGACAGGGATGGGGATGAAGGGATGGGGGACAGGGGGGACACAGGGGGATGGGGGGACATGGAGGGACATGGAGGGACACGGGGGGACACGTAGGACATAGGGAACAGGGATGGGGGGACATGGAGGTACATGGCGGACAGTGGGGGACACAGGGGGATGGGAATGGGGGGACATGGAGGGACACGGGGGACAGGGATGGGGGACATGGGGGACATGGTAGACAGTGGGGGACACAGGGGGATGGGAATGGGGGGACAGGGAGGGACATGGAGGGACACGGGAGGACAGGGATGGAGGGACATGGGGGGACATGGCAGACAGTGGGGACATGGGGGGACACAGGGGGATGGGAAGGGGGGACATGGAGGGACATGGAGGGACATGGCGGACAGTGGGGGACACAGGGGGATGGGAATGGGGGGACATGGAGGGACATGGAGGGACACGGGGGACAGGGATGGGGGACATGGAGGGACATGGTGGACAGTGGAGGACACAGGGGGATGGGAATAGGGGGACATGGAGGGACATGGGGGACAGGGATGGGGGGACATGGAGGAACATGGAGTGACATGGAGGGACACGGAGGGACATGGAGGGACACAGGGGCCAGGTTTGGTGTCCCCGGTGCCATGTTGGGGTCCCTCAGGGTTCCTGACTCGGTCGGAGCGGCGGCGCCTGGAGGCCCTTCGCTCGCCCTACAACAAGTTCTGGGTTCCCTGCGCCTGGTTCGCTGCCCTCGCAGGCCAAGCTCGCGCCGAAGGCCGACTGCGCGACGACTGCGCCCTCAAACTCATCATGGAGGTACCCACAAACCCCACCGACACCCCAAAACCCCTCTGGATCACCCCAAAACCCCTCCAGACACCCAAATCCCACCCTGGATCCCCCCAAACCCCTATGAGAACCCCCAAATCCCACCCTGGATCCCTCCAAACCCCTATGAGAACCCCCAAATCCCACCCTGGATCACCCCAAAACCCTCTGAGAACCCCCAAATCCCACCCTGGATCACCCCAAAACCCTCTGAGAACCCCCAAATCCCACCCTGGATCCCCCCAAACCCCTATGAGAACCCCCAAATCCCACCCTGAATCCCCCCAAACCCCTATGAGAACCCCCAAATCCCACCCTGGATCCCCCCAAACCCCTCTGAGAACCCCCAGATCCCACCCTGGATCCCCCCAAACCCCTCTGAGAACCCCCAGATCCCACCCTGGATCCCCCCAAACCCCTATGAGAACCCCCAAATCCCACCCTGAAGCTCCCCAAACCCCTCCAGACACCCAAATCCCACCCTGGATCCCCCCAAACCCCTATGAGAACCCCCAAATCCCACCCTGGATCCCTCCAAACCCCTATGAGAACCCCCAAATCCCACCCTGGATCACCCCAAAACCCTCTGAGAACCCCCAAATCCCACCCTGGATCCCCCCAAACCCCTATGAGAACCCCCAAATCCCACCCTGAATCCCCCCAAACCCCTATGAGAACCCCCAAATCCCACCCTGGATCCCCCCAAACCCCTCTGAGAACCCCCAGATCCCACCCTGGATCCCCCCAAACCCCTCTGAGAACCCCCAGATCCCACCCTGGATCCCCCCAAACCCCTATGAGAACCC
The DNA here is from genome assembly GCA_033558105.1 of Coccyzus lansbergi. Classification (NCBI taxonomy): domain Eukaryota; kingdom Metazoa; phylum Chordata; class Aves; order Cuculiformes; family Coccyzidae; genus Coccyzus; species Coccyzus lansbergi. The sequence goes on along the minus strand of JAUMJK010002367.1, from coordinate 6,096 downwards.
CCAAATCCCACCCTGAAGCTCCCCAAACCCCTCCAGACACCCAAATCCCACCCTGGATCCCCCCAAACCCCTATGAGAACCCCCAAATCCCACCCTGAAGCCCTCCAAACCCCTCTGGACACCCAAACCCTACCCTGGATCCCCCCCAACCCCCTCCAGGACCCCCCCCAAATCCCTCCTCAAACCCCCAAACTGCCCCCCCCCGGCACCCCCCAAAACCCCTCCAGACACTCAAAACCCCCCTGGATCCCCCCCAAACCCCTCCAGACACCCCCAAACCCCTCCTGAACCCCCTCCCCCAACCCTTCTTGGGTCCCCCCAAGCTCCTCCTGGACCCTCTCAAACCCTTCATATGTGTGTCCCCCCCCTCTCACACCCCAAATCCCCCGGGGGCCCCCCCCCTCAAATCGCCCCCCTGGGTTTGGGCCCCCCCCCCCCCCCCAAATCCCTTCAGAGCCCCCAAACCCCTCCCAGACATCCCAAAATTCCCCTGGATCCCCCTCCCCCCCCCAAACCCCACCCTGAAACCCCCAAATCCTCCCCATACCCCCCCCCCCAGGAGCTGAACAAGTTCCGCAGCCACTGCAGCCTCCTCTTCCACTACGACTGGATTAGCGTCCCACTGGTCTACACACAGGTCAACTGGGACAACTGGGAGAACTGGCACGGGGTTGGGGGGGGGGGGGGGGGGGGGGCAAGGAGAAGATCTGGATGGGGATGGAGGGAGATAGAGGAGATCTGGATGGAGATGGAGGGAGATCTGGATGGGGGTGGAGGAGCTGGAGAGGATCTGGATGGAGATGGAGAGAGATGGAGAAGATCTGGATGGGGATGGAGGGACCTAGAGAAGATCTGGATGGGGATGGAGGGAGATGGAGGAGATCTGGATGGGGACGGAGGAGCTGGAGAGACACCAGGATGGATGGAGAGAGATGGAGAAGATTGGGATGGAGAAGATCTGGATGGGGATGGAGGAGCTGGAGAGACACCAGGATGATGGAGAGAGATGGAGGAGATCTGGATGGAGATGGAGGAGATGGAGGAGATCTGGATGGAGATGGAGGAGATCTGGATGGGGATGGAGGGAGATGGAGAGGATCTGGATGGGGATGGAGGAGATAGAGGAGACCTGGATGGAGATGGAGGAGCTGGAGGAGATCTGGATGGGGATGGAGGAGCTGGAGAGACACCAGGAAGGATGGATGGAGGGAGGTAGAGGAGATCTGGATGGAGATGGAGGAGATCTGGATGGGGGTGGAGGAGCTGGAGAGGATCTGGATGGAGATGGAGACGATCTGGATGGAGCTGGAGAAGATCTGGATGGGGATGGAGGAGCTGGAGAGACACCAGGATGGATGGAGAGAGATGGAGGAGATCTGGATGGAGATGGAGAAGATCTGGATGGGGCTGGAGGGATGTGGGGGGGCCACAGGCCGAGGGGACAGTCTCGGGGGGGTGATGGGTGATTGTTGTGTCCCCCGCCTAGGTTGTCACCATCGCCGTCTACACCTTCTTCGCCACCTGCCTGGTGGGTCGGCAGTTCCTGGACCCCTCGCAGGGCTACGCAGGCCACGAGCTCGACCTGGGGCTGCCCATCTTCACCCTCCTCCAGTTCTTCTTCTACGTGGGGTGGCTCAAGGTCTGGGGGGGGCTGGAGACATTGTGGGGGGGACACCACACGCTCTGGGGACACTCTGGGGACCCTCACTCGGGGCATCCTCTGCAGGTGGCCGAGCAGCTCATTAACCCTTTCGGAGAGGACGACGATGACTTCGAGACCAACACGCTCATCGACCGTAACTTCCAGGTGGGACTTGGGGGGTGTTGAGGGGGGGGGACCCAAGGGTTTGGGGGGGGCACACAGGGGTTTGGGGGGGCACCTAGAGACCTGGGGGGGGCACCTGGAGATCTTAGGGGCACACCTAGAGGTCCAGGGGGGCACACAGGGGTTTGGGGGGCACCTAGAGAGCCAGGGGGGTCACCTAGAGATCTTAAGGGCACACCTAGAGGTCTGGGGGGGGCATCCAGGGGTTTGAGGGGCACCTAGAGACCTGGGGGGGTCACCTAGAGATCTTAGGGGCACACCTAGAGGTCTGGGGGGGGGTATCCAGGGGTTTGAGGAGCACCTAGAGAGCCAGGGGGGGGCACCTGGAGATCTTAGTGGCACACCTAGAGGTCTAGGGGGGGCATCCAGGGGTTTGAGGGGCACCTAGAGACCTGGGGGGGGCACCTGGAGATCTTAGGGGCACACCTAGAGGTCTGGGGGGGGCATCCAGGGGTTTGAGGGGCACCTAGAGACCTGGGGGGGCACCTGGAGATCTTAAGGGCACACCTAGAGGTCTAGGGGGGCACACAGGGGTTTGGGGGGGCACCTAGAGAGCCAGGGGGGGTCACCTAGAGATCTTAGGGGCACACCTAGAGGTCTGGGGGGGCACCTGAAGATCTTAGGGGCACACCTAGAGGCCTGGGGGGGACACACAGGGGTTTGGGGGGCACCTAGAGAGCCAGGGGGGGTCACCTAGAGATCTTAGGGGCACACCTAGAGGTCTGGGGGGGCACCTGAAGATCTTAGGGGCACACCTAGAGGCCTGGGGGGGGCATCCAGGGGTTTGGGGGGCACCTAGAGACCTGGGGGGGCACCTGGAGATCTTAAGGGCACACCTAGAGGTCTAGGGGGGGCATCCAGGGGTTTGGGGGTGCACCTAGAGACCTGGGGGGGGGCACCTGGAGATCTTAGGGGCACACCTAGAGGTCTGGGGGGGGCATCCAGGGGTTTGGGGGTGCACCTAGAGACCTGGGGGGGGCACCTGGAGATCTTAGGGGCACACCTAGAGGTCTGGGGGGGCATCCAGGGGTTTGGGGGGCACCTAGAGACCTGGGGGGGGCACCTGGAGATCTTAGGGGCACACCTAGAGGTCTGGGGGGGGCATCCAGGGGTTTGAGGGGCACCTAGAGACCTGGGGGGGTCACCTAGAGATCTTAAGGGCACACCTAGAGATCCAGGGGGAGCACTCAAGGGTTTGGGGGGGCACCTAGAGATCCAGAGGGGTCACCTAGAGATCTTAGGGGCACACCTAGAGGTCTGGGGGGGGCATCCAGGGTTTGAGGGACACCTAGAGACCTGGGGGGGGCACACAGGGGTTTGGGGGGCACCTAGAGAGCCGGGGGGGGTCACCTAGAGATCTTAGGGGCACACCTAGAGGTCTGGGGGGGCACCTGGAGATCTTAGGGGCACACCTAGAGGTCTGGGGGGGGCACACAGGGGTTTGAGGGGCACCTAGAGGTCTGGGGGGGCACCTGGAGATCTTAGGGGCACACCTAGAGGTCTGGGGGGGGCACACAGGGGTTTGGGGGGCACCTAGAGAGCCGGGGGGGGTCACCTAGAGATCTTAGGGGCACACCTAGAGGTCTGGGGGGGGCACACAGGGGTTTGGGGGTGCACCTAGAGACCTGGGGGGGCACCTGGAGATCTTAGGGGCACATCTAGAGGTCCAGGGGGGGCACTCAAGGGATTTGAGGGGCACCTAGAGATCTAGGGGGGCACACAGGGGTTTGGGGGGTGCACCTAGAGATCTGGGAGGGGAAACAGGGGTTTGGGGGGGGCACCTAGAGGTCTAGGGGGGGACACTCAAGGGTCTGAGAGAGGTACCTAGAGATCTGGGGTGGGGGGAACCTGGAGATCTTGGGGCAACACCTAGAGATCCGGGGGGGGGGAACTCAGGGGTTTGGGGGGACACCTAGAGATCCAGGGGGAGCACTCAAGGGTCTGAGGGGGGGAGCACTCAAGGGTCTGAGGGGGGGGGGGCACTTAGAGGTCTGGGGGGGGGCACCCAGAGATTCAGGGGGTTCACTCAGGGCTTTGGGGGGGGGGGGGGGGTCACCTAGAGATCCAGGGGGGTCACCCAGGGGTCTAGGGAGGCACCCAAGGGTCTGGATGTCACTCTGGTTTTGGGGGGTTCGGGGTGTGGGGGGATGGGGGGAGTCACCACTTTTGGGAAGTCCCAGGTCTGGGGGGGGGGGGGGGGGGGGGTGTCACTCCAGTTTTAGGGAATCAGGGGGTGTCACTGCGGTTTTGGGGGGGCCCAGGGGGTCACTCTGGTTTTGGGGGGATCCAGGGGGGGTCACTGAGATTCTGGGGGGGGGGTCACTGCGGTTCTGGGGGGGGGGGGGGGGGTCCAGGAAGGTGACTGGGGTTTGGGGGTCCCCCAGGTGTCAATAGTGATGGGGGAGGTTCTGGGGGTGTCACTCTGATTTTTGGGGGTGTCACTCATTTTTTTGGGGTTCCCGGGGGGGTGTGTCACTCCATTTTTGGGGTTCCGGGGAGGGGGGGGGGGGGTGGTGACTGTGGTTTTGGGGTCCCCCAGGTGTCGATGCTGGCAGTGGACGAGCTCTACGCGGAGGTGCCTGAGCTGCAGAGGGACAGATATTGGGGCTCCCCCAACCCCCCGACCCCCCTACACGGCGGCCGCCCCCTCCTCCCCCCGGCCCCCCTTTCCGCGGCTCTGCCTTCGACGTCACGTGAGTGGGGGGACACTCCCCCCCCCCAAAACCTGAGCAATTCCCAGGGACCCCCAAAACCCCAAGGACCCCAAGAAGTCCTGGTGACCCCAATATCTTGGTTGGGGGTGAACCCAGATGGGAGAGGAGGGGGCTGACCCCAATATCTGAGAGGGTTAGGGTGACCCCAGATGGGAGGCAGGGGGTGACCCCAATATCTGGGGGGGGGTTATTGGGGTGACCTCAATACTGGGTGGGGGTGGGAATTGGGGTAACCCCAGATGCTGGTGGGGAAAGGGGGAGGGGGCCTGAGGTGACACCCCCCCCCTTCCTTTCCATTTTTGGGGTTCCCTCCCCAGTCTGGCCAGGGAGGAGATGCAGTTCCAGCCTCTGGAGGAGTGGTGGTTGCCCTTTGTGGACCCCCTGGACGCGCCCCCCCGGGCTCCCCGTCCCCCCCCAGCGCCGCTTCTCGCTCCTGCTGCACCCCAAAAGCGGAGAGGCCGGGGGCGGGGGGGGCAGCCCCCCAGCACCCCCCGGTGGACGGAGAGGAGGAGTCTGGGGGGCAGGGGGGACACGGCTGCCCTGCTGGGGTGTGGGGGGACACCCCTGGCTGCCGCCACAAAAGACCGAGGACATGGTCTGAAGAGTGGGGAGACCCCAACCCCCCCACCACCCCCCCCCCTCCCCCGAACCCCCCAAATAAACCCCCAACACACCTCAGCCTGAAGCCTTTATTATCCTCATCGTAGACCCCCCCCCCTCTACCAGCACTACAAACCCCCTAAGTGCCCCCCCCAACCCTCCCCCAATCAGAGCACCCACCCCCCCCCCCCCCCCAAATCCAAGCCCCTCAACCCACTTCAAGACCCTCACAGCCTCCTCAGAGACCCCCCCCCCCCACAAGTGCCCCCCTCGAGCCCCCCCCAACCACATTCGGAGACCCCCCCCCAATGTCCCCGCCCAATTGCTCCCTTTGAGCTGAGCACCCCCCTAAGTGCCCCCCCAACCACTCCCTCTGGAGACCCCCCCCCCCAAAGCCCCCTTGATCTGAGACACCCCCCCCCCAAGTGCCCCCCCCAGTCCTCCAACCACATTCGGAGACCCCAACCCCCCCCCAATCACTCCCTTTGATCCAAGCCCCCCCAAGTGCCCCCCCAAATGCCCCCATAAGACCCCACCCCCCCCAATCCAAGCTCCCCCAAAACCTCCTCTGAGCCCCCCAAGCACCCCCTCTGCAGCCCCCTTGATCTGAGACCCCCCCCCCCCCCCAAGTGGCCCCCCCAGCCCCCCCCCAACCACATTCTGAGACCCCCAACCGCCCCCCCCAATCACTCCCTTTGATCCGAGATCCCCTCAAGCTCCCCCCAACCACCCCCTCTGGAGCCCCCTCTAAATCCCCCTTGATCTGAGCCCCCCCCCCCCCGAGCCCCCCAACCTCATTCTGAGCCCCCCAACCCACCCCCTCCAACCGCTCCCTTTGATCCAAGCCCCCCAAGTGCCCCCCCAAACACCCCATAAGACCCCCAACCCCCCCCCCCCCAATCCAAGCTCCCCTAAACGTCCTCTGAGCCCCCTAAGTGCCCCCCCCCACCCGAGCCC
>JAUMJK010002366.1:0-53924 GCA_033558105.1 Coccyzus lansbergi | reverse complement strand
CCTCCCCTCCGCGGGCCGCAGCGCGCGCGCCGCGCACCGTCTCCCTCCGCCCTCCCCCTGCCCCCTCTCCCTCCAAAATCCCTTGCCGCTAAGTAGTGCGGCGGCGGCGCCCCGCAAACGCGGAGCCCGGGGTCGCAGACCAACAGCGCCGGCGGCGGGCGGGGCGGGGCGGGGCGGGGGCGGGCGGCGGGACCTACTTTCCCCTGGAAATGGCCGCGCCGGGAAGCAGCGCCCGGCCCGCGCCCCGAGCCCCGTGGGCGTAGGGCGATCGCGGGGGTAAGAGCGGGTGGGAGGGAGAGGGTGGGAAAAGGCGATACCGGGACCTCCCCCCGCGCGATCGAGCCCGAGTCCTTTCCTGGTCTTGGGAATGGGGAAAGGGCCCCGGGCCGTCTCGTCCCCGGCCAGGCCTCTCCGGGGCCCAGGAGCGCGGCTCCCGCCTCCCTTTGTGTATCGGTACCGGTACCGGCACCGGCCGTGCCCGCCGCCCGCGGGGCCGGGAGGGTTGTAGGGCAGCCTTAGCTCCGGGACTGAGGCCGTCGGGCTCCAGGAGCAGGTAGGCCGCGGCGGGGCCTGGCCGCAGGCGAGGCTCCGGTTTGCACGGGAGCCCGGGGAGGCTGTCGTTGCGCAGGGGCCTGGCTGGCTCCGAGGCTCTGGTTGCACCGGGAGCGGGAGGGTGGGAGGAGCGTTGTCCGTTTGCACCCGGGACGGAAAGTGGGGGCAGGGAGGCTCCGGTTGCACCGGAGTCGAGGGAGGCAGCGCAGTCCGGTTGCGCCGGGAGGAGGGTGGAGGAGGCGGCTGCGTTTGCTCCGGGAACGAAAATTTGGGGGAGGGGGGGGGGGGGGCGGCATGACAGCAGTGGCTGCTTGCATCGGACGCAGCAGTTGTGGTTTTGGGGTACCGGGGACTGCCCCAGCGCCTCCCCCCCAACTCTCCCGGTTCTCTGGGGTGTCGACCCTCCCCTTCCCCGGTTCCCCTCCCTCGGGGCTCGTGGTTGGGGTTGGGGTCCCCTTTGATCCTCTGCTCCCGCTCCCTGGGGTTTTGGGATGCGCATAAAATACCACTTGGAGGGGCTACAGTCCCCCCTCCTGACTTTCACAATGGTGCTTAGGGGTGACACCCCCCCCTCGGCTGCCCCCATTCCGCCCTGCCCCGTGTCAGTGCTGTGCATGGGGAAACTGAGGCACGGGCGCCAGATCCCTGCGGGCACAGGGAACCCTGGGACTCCCTGCAGGTGGGAGGTACCGGGGGTGGGGGGGAGAAGGGGGTGGGGCTGGCTTTGCCATGAGGCAGTGGGGGGCTTCCCCCACTTCGAACTGGTGCTGCTGGAGGTCCTAGTGGCTTCTTGTGGGTTCCAGTGTGTGGTGGAACTGGAGTCCCCCCCCCCCAGGGTTAATCAGGGTCACACACCCCTAGGGTGTCCTTGTGCTGTCCCTGGACTTGGGAGAGGGATGTGAGGGGGACAGCGGGTGCTGGGGGTGGGCAAGGAAGCACAGGATAGGGTTGGTGCCTCCTCGTGGTCCCCCCCAGGAACCGAGACCTCCACCCACTCATACATGCGCAGAATGAGAGCTTCCTTTAGGCTGCCCCCTCCCCAACTTCATTGCAGGTGGAGGAACAGGAGGCCCCCCTCTCCGTCCCTTGGGTGGGGGAGGACCCGAGGGGGATCCCTGCACTGACCCCTCTCGCCCCCTGGCAGCCACAGGCCCCTCCAAGGGACAGGATGGATGGACAGAAGGCATCCAGTGAGAAGAAGGACGCAGATGCGCCAGGTGAGGGTGGAGCCGTGGCTGGCACCGTGTCCCCACCCCCTTGCCATGTCGTGTATCCTCATCCCCCTAGAACTGAAACCCTCTGACCCCACAGCCGATGGAGCTGCGGCCTCGGGGGAGATGGGCAGTGAGGGGTTGGACCCCCTGAAACCTCCCGAAGGAGCCTTCATGGAGGCAGAGAGCACAGACACGAAGAGGCCTCCCCAGTCTGGCGGGTGAGGATGAAGAGAGCTCAGGGAGTGGCATGGGGCAGATCTGGGGGGGGTCGCGAGTGACTCTAACCCCCCCAACCCCATCCTTCCAGCAGACCCACAGTGCGCCGCTGCGCTCTCTGCAACTGTGGGGACTGGAGTCCACACGGGCAGCGGGAGCTACAGTGCTTCATGCCGGCACCCGACTGGTCTGAGCGGCTAGCAGGCTACCAGCCCCCCGAAGGTCCTGGACAGTCCTCCCCGCAGCCAGCGGGCACTGACCTGGCACAGATCGGCTTCTCTGAGCAGGTGACACCGGTGCAGCTCTTCGAGCCAACGGGTGAGCACCGTTACGGCTTTTGTTACTGTCTCGGTGGTCCTTGTGGCTTGGGACCCCTACCCGGCCATGTCCTGGCCCCCCCATATCGCTGCCCCCCTTCCCTCTACAGGGCACTGCTGGGTGCACCACTGGTGTGCAGCGTGGGCGGCTGGCGTGAGTCCGGAGCCGGCAGGGCTTTCCGGGGTGGACAGAGCTGTTTTCTCAGGGATCTCACAGGTGAGCGGCGAGCACGTGAGGGGCTGCAGGGGCTTCTCTACATTTTTGGAAACTCCAATGTATTTTGTCTTTCAGAAATGTGACCACTGTCGGCGGCTGGGGGCCACCATCCCATGCTGGGCGGGTGGTTGCCCCCATCTCTACCACTTGCCCTGCGCTGCCGCCAGCGCCTGCTTCCAGTCCCTGAAGACGCTCCGGCTCCTCTGCCCAGAGCATGTGGGCGAAGCCGTGCAGATGGGTACATGGGGCTGGGTCCCCTCCTGCTTTGGAGGTCATGGGGCTTGGGGAGGTGCAGCTCCGACAGATTCCCCCATTCCATTTCTGTTTCTCCCCACGCAGAGGACGCCCAGTGTTCGGTGTGCGCAGCACTGGGTGATGTGCGGGATCTAGTGTTGTGCATGGGCTGCGGGCAGCACTATCATGGGCGCTGCCTGGATGTGGTGCTGACGCCCCGCAAGCGCATGGGCTGGCAGTGCCCCAGCTGCAAAGTCTGCCAGGCTTGCAGGTGAGCGTGTGGCACTGCCGTGAGGGGTGCAGGGTTTATTGGGAGGGTACAACACGGCCCTCATGCTGCCCACCTTGGGCCCCATAGGAAACCTGGCCAGGATTCCCCAATGCTGGTATGCAAGGTGTGCGATAAGGGCTACCATGACTCCTGCGTGGATCTAGCCAGCCAGGGGCTCCCCAGTGGGTCCTGGAAGTGCAAGGTGAGTCCTACCCCCACCGAGGGGCTGCAGGGGTGCCTAGTTGTGCCCCTCACCCCTCACATGCTTCTGCCTTTTCTCCCCACCAAGAACTGCCAGGTCTGCTCCAACTGCGGCCGGTGCCTAGCAGGGCTTGATCCCAGCTCCTTGGTTTGCGAGGGCTGCCAGCAGCACTGTGCTGCAGCAGAAGATGCCCACGGAGTGCCAGCACATGCCCCCCAGCCAGACCCCCCTGCCCAGATGTGAGTGGGGATGGGGGGTACTGGTTGGGGGGGCAATGCTGCTGGGTACCCCATTTTTTTGGGTGGGGGATGTGTCCCCTGGGAGCCTGATTTCCGCTCCTCTCACCTCGTCCCTCCTCATCCAGGTCGGCATCCCCCAGCCACAGCAAGCCAACGGATGTGCCTATCCCCCAACCCGAGCTGGAGCCTGTGGGGTGTGATGAGAAGGCACGGCCTGGGGGGGACTCCCAAGAAGCCCCCCTAGGTGATGGTGGGGGTTGTACTGGCAAACTGAGCCCTGTGGAGGCACCTCCTGATGAACTGCCCCCTGACAAGGCACCCCCTGACAAGGGACCCCCTGACGTGCAGCCCCCTAATGAGCCCCCTCTTCTTATGGTGCCCCCTCCTCTCGAGGAGCCCCCTCCTCTCATTCAGACTTCTGAGGAGCCCCCTCCTCTCATGGAGCCCCCTCCTTTTATTCAGCCACCTGAGGAACCCCCTTGTCTCGTGGAGCCCCCTCCTCTTATGCTGGCCACCAATGAGCCACCCCCTGATGAGCTGCCCCTCGAGAGACTCCCCATTGATGAACCCCCTCTTGAGGAGCTGCCCCCCACCAAACCTCCCCTCGATGATCTCCCTATCGATGTAACCCCCCTTGAGGAGCTGCCCCCTAACAAACCACCCCTTGAAAAGCTGCCTCCTGAGAAATCACTCCCAGATGAGTTGCCCCCTGAAAAATTACCCTCCAACGAGCTGCCCCCTGACAAGTCTCCCCCCAGCAAATCAACCCTCGATGAGTCGCCCCTTGAGGAGCTGCCCCCCAGCAAGTCGCCCCTTGAGGAGCTGCCCCCCAGCAAGTCGCCCCTTGAGGAGCTGCCCCCCAGCAAGTCACCCCTTGAGGAGCTGCCCCCCAGCAAGTCACTCCTTGAGGAGCCGCCCGCTGAGGATCTGCCCCACAATGAGTTGCCCCTCAACGAGCTGCTCCCTGAAGAAGCTGCCCCTAATGAGCTGGTCCACGAAGAACTCCTCCCTGACCAGCTGCCCTCTGAAGAGCTGCTTTCTACCAAGCTGCCCCTGGAGGAGGACCCTAAGCCACCAGGTGAGTGAGGGACTCCTGGCTCTGTCTGCTTTTACCTCCCGTGGGTGGGGAGGTCCCGCATCTTGGTCTTCTCCCAGCACTTGTGGGACCATCAACCTGTTAACCCTGTTATTTGATTCCCTGGTTGGGGGATGGGTGGGGAGTTTGGGGGTCCCTTGGCCAAGCTGAGGCAATGCTTGTGGCCCCTCAGCCCCAGCCCAAGGGCACAGGGGACCCCCGTACCCACTTCACCCACCATCCTATCTAGCAGGTCTCGTCCCTGAGGCAGCTGTGGTGGAGGAAGCACCAGCCCTGGACCCCGAGGTGCCCTCTGAAGAGGAAATGGAGCTGGAGACGGGGCCCTTGCTGCCCCCTGAGACAGGACCCTTGCTACCCCCTGAGACGGGGCCCTTGCTGCCCCCTGAGACAACCCTCCAGGCTCCACCAGGTGAGGATGGAAACATGGTGGGGTGGGTGGAGGTCTCCTCTGGGGGCTGTGATGTCACCGTTCCCTCCTCTCCCGTCCCCAGATCTCTGTGCCATCTCGCCCCTTCACTCCTCAGACCCTTTGCCAGACATCAAGGAGGATGAGATCCCTGAGCTGCCCCCCCAAGCCTTGCCTGAGCCCTCTGGCAGCACTATGGACACAGAGCCCCCTGGCTCTCCGCCGCCCCTCCTGGGCTCCCCCATTTGTGCCCCGGCTCCCACCGAGCCCCCCGAGGACGAGGAGATGGAGATGACCAGAGGTGAGAGGGAGTTACCTGTCAGCCCCACCAGAGACAACCCTCACGCCAGCCTGGCCCCGGAACTGGGACCCTTCCCAGGCCTCCCAGAGGAGGAGGAAGAGGAGGAAGAAGAAGCACCGAGATTGGAGCGGGAGGGCACCAGTGGGAGCTCCCCACCACTGAGTGAGGAGGATGCACTGGAGGAAGGCCGTACTGAGGGGGACCCCGAAACCAAGAGGTCCCCTTTGCTCCTGGAGCCAGAGGAACTAGGTCTTGAGACCCCCATGGAGGTGTGTGCTACCACGGAGAAGCTGCTGGGGCCTGGAGATGAGGGGGGCCCCGAGCCCCCCATCCTGCGCCCCCGCCCTGACATCCTCAATGAGATCTCCAACCTGAGCCAGGGGGACACAAGCAGCAGCTTCCCCGGCTCGGAGCCACTGCTGGGCTCACCGGACCCTGAAGGCGGGGGCTCGCTGTCCCTTGAGCTGGGGCTGCCCTCGGCCGACACCAGCCTGCAGAAGGAGGACACTACGTCGCTGCCGTTGGGTACCGAGACTGATGACTCGCTGCTCTTCGAGCCTGCAGCCAAGGGTGATGGGGACAAGAGCCGTCGGCGCAGCTCCCCGGGGCGCTCCCGCGTCAAGCAGGTAGCAGGGAGATGCAGTCATCTGCATTCTTGGGTGGGTGGTTCCACTATCCTTGCCACCCTGCTGGGGCTATGCCCCCCTCCTTGGGCTGCCCCTGCAAGGGCTGAGCACTTGATGAGGGTGGCATGGAGGCTGTGGAATTAGGGGAGATTTAGGCTGGAGATTAGGAGGAAGTTTTTCACACAGAGGGTCATTGGGCATTGGAATAGGCTGCCCAGGGAGGTGGTTGATTCGCCTTCCCTGGAGGTGTTTAAGGCACAGGTAGACGAGGTCCTGAGGGACATGGTTTAGTGTTTGATAGGAATGGTTGGACTCAATGATCCGATGGGTCTCTTCCAACCCGGTTATTCTATGATTCTGTGATTCTGCGTTCCTCTGCCACTCTTGCCCTGGCTGGGATGTGTGGTGGGGGTCTAGCTGGGCCCGCCAATTGCCTTAACCCCACTAGTTGCCATAACTTCTCCTCTCCCCTTGGCCCTAGGGTCGCAGCAGCAGCTTTCCGGGACGGAGGCGCCCCCGAGGTGGGTCCCATGGGAGCCGGGGCCGGGGCCGTGCCCGCCTGAAGTCAACCACCTCATCTGTTGACACCTTAGCAGTAAGGCTGGGTTAGGGCAGGGGTTGGGGGAGCTGGGTGGGGGTCCCCAAGCTGTTAGGTGGTAGGGCTGTGAGGTGAGAGTGTCCCCTCACCTCCTCAGGAGCCTTCAGGGTGGTGGGTGGGAGATGTGACTGCCTGGGGCTTTGCTGTGGGTCTCGGGGCTTCACCCCACAAGCGCAGGGCTGGTGTGGGGATGGGTGGAAAGTGGGGAGGGGGTTTACTGCCCCTGTGTGTTCCTGTACCTCAAAACCAGGCTGTGGCTGGTGCGCCCCTAAACCCCTCAGTGCTTAGCCCCCTGCTCTGTCCCCAGCTCGCTGATGTGGAGAGCTCACCCAGCAAGGAGGAGGATGAGGATGATGACGACACCATGCAGAACACGGTCGTTCTCTTCTCCAACACTGACAAGTTTGTGCTCATGCAGGTAACTGGGGTGCTCTTGGACAGATGAATGGATGGGGCGGGACAGATTCCTGTCCTCCCACTGCTCCTGTCTCCCCCAGCTCTCCTCACGGTCTCTCTTCCCCTAGGACATGTGTGTGGTGTGCGGCAGCTTTGGGCGTGGGGCCGAGGGGCATCTCCTTGCCTGCTCCCAGTGCTCTCAGTGTTACCATCCCTACTGTGTCAACAGCAAGGTAAGGGGGACCGGGAGCTCTGAGCTTGTGCTGAGTGGGGAGGACTGTGCTGTGTTGCCCTTGGGGATCCACGTAGCCAGGCTGAACCGTGCTGTGGCCCCCATGGGACCCAGAAAGCCAGGCCACATCCCTTGGACACTCACATGGCCAGGCTGGACCATGTTCTGTCCACTTTGAGGACCCAGAAATCCAATCTGTGTCCCCTTGGGAACCCACATGACCAGGCTGGACCATGTTGTGCTCTCTTTGGGGACCCAGAAATCCAGGCTACATCCCCTCTAGGACCTATACAACCAGGGCGCGTCCCTCGGACCCGTATAGTCAGGCTGGACCATGCTGTGTCCCCCTTGGGGACCTGCATGAGCAGGCTGTGTCCTTTAGAGGACCCGTGTGAGGCCGTACCCAGTGTATCCCTGGGGCAGTGCTGTGCTCAGAGGTGTTCCTTGCAGCCGGGCCAAGCCTAGGGTCCCCCATGTGGCTATACCCAGGGCTCATGAAGCCATCACCTTGTCCCCAGATCACAAAGGTGATGCTGCTGAAGGGCTGGCGCTGCGTGGAATGCATCGTCTGTGAGGTTTGTGGCAAAGCATCTGACCCTTCCCGGCTCCTACTCTGTGATGACTGCGACATCAGCTACCACACCTACTGCCTGGACCCCCCCCTGCAGACTGTCCCCAAGGGTGGCTGGAAGTGCAAGTGGTGCGTGGGGAGCATGAGGGCAGCCTTGGGGTGGTCTCAGGGCTATTGGGGAGGCACCAGGGGGTTCTCAGGGTGTTGAGGAACACAGAGAGGAGCCCCAGGGGGTAATTGGGGCTTTTTGGGGGTGCAGAGGGGGACTGGGGGCCGGTGGGGGCCACAGAGAGGAGCCTGGGGGGAATTCAGGGCTGTTGAGGGGCAGAAAGAGGAACCCTGGAGGGGACTTGGGGCTGACAGGGGGCACAAGGGGATCACCAAGTGATGCTTAAGACCGATGAGGGAGGTGCTAACGGGGTGTCAGAGGCGGTGCTGTGACCTCTTGGGGTTCCCCCCTAGGTGCGTGTGCTGCGTGCAGTGTGGGGCAGCTTCTCCTGGTTTCCACTGTGAATGGCAGAACAACTACACCCACTGCGCACCCTGTGCCAGCCTGGTTGTGTGCCCCTTCTGCCGTGAGAAATACGTGGAGGACGACCTGCTCATCCAGTGCCGGCACTGTGATCGGTGAGCACTGCATTCCCCAGGGCTGTGGGGGTGCATTTGCAGTCCTCTGAGGTGCGTTTGGGGTCACCAGGGTGCTTGATGGGGTCTCCGGCACTTGCAGGTGGCTGCACGCAGCATGCGACAACCTATTCACGGAGGAGGAGGTGGAGCAGGCCGCAGATGAAGGCTTCGACTGCAGTGCCTGCCAACCGTATGTGGTCAAACCAGCTGGTAAGCAAATGGGAATGGGGGATGCTGTGGGGTATGAGGACGTGGGGACTCACCTCCCTGTCTGCCTTTCCATCTCTAGTGCCCATGCCTCTACCAGAGATCACATCACTCAAGGCAAAGGAACCAGGTACGTGCAATGCCAGCATCAGTGCTCCTTGGTGCTGGTGTTTGTCCCTAATGCTGATTTTGTCCTCAACATTGGCTTTCATCCCCACAGAGCCCCAGTATTTCCGCTTTGAGGGTGTGTGGCTGACCGAGACAGGGATGGCAGTGCTGCGCAACCTCACCCTGTCGCCTCTGCACAAGCGGCGGCAGCGCAAGGGCCGGCCAGGCACCCTCAATGGGGATGGGGGGATGGAGGGCGGTGACCCCCTGGGCCCCGACGACAAGAAGGATGGCGACTTGGATGCTGAGGAGCTGCTCAAAGCTGAAGGTGGGTCTTTCTAGGACCGAAAGAGGGTCCAGGAAAGCTGGGTGCTTGATCAGGGAGTACAGGGATGGGATGAGAATGGTTTTGAGCTGAAAGAAGGGACATTGAGATGAGATCTTAAGGAGAAACATTTTCCTGTGAGGATTGGGAGGCTCTGCTCGGTTTGCCCAGAGAAGTGGTGGCTGCCCCATTCCTGAAGCAGTTCCAGGCCAGGTTGGATGGGACTTGGAGCAACCTGCTTCAGCAGGAGGTGTCTCTGCTTGTGACGGAGGATGGAACTGGATGGGCTTTGAGGTTCCTTCTAACCCAAACCATCCCATGACTCCATGATTCTCACTTGCTGTCAACCAGAACCCCCAGAATCTCTGGAGGTATCCATGGCCAGGTTGGATAGGGCTTGGAACCCCTAATCCAAAGGGAGGTGTCCCTGCTCATGGGAGGGGGTAGAATTGGATGAGCTTTAAAGTCCCTTCCAACTCAAACCATTCCAGGATTCCTGTGGGGGGCTGTGGTGTAGGGGGTTCAGGGGCCCCCACTAACGTGTGTCTCTCCCCTGGCAGTGGGTGTTGAGCACATGGAGTGCGAGATCAAACTGGAGGCTCCAGCCAGCCCTGACCGCGACGTCGGGGCTGACATGGACTTGGGGAAGGGGCTGGAAGATCCAGAGGAGAGCAAGAAGAGGAAGCGGAAGCCATACCGGCCTGGTGAGTGTCACCCAGGGCCACCCCCAGGGCTGGACCACCCCTGCCAGGCCTCACTGTGATCCCCCCCACCTCCTCTTCCTCTGCCCACCAGGCATTGGCGGCTTCATGGTGCGGCAGCGCAAGTCCCACACCCGCCTGAAGAAGGTGTCAGTGGTGCTGGGTGAAGTGGGGCGTGAGGGGCTGAGCACTGACGGGCACCCTGAGGATGGTAGGGCCTGCTGGCACCCCTTCCTCCTTCTGTCCTTCCCTTTCTCTTCTTCTTCAATCCTTCTGTCCTCTCTTTTAACCTTTCCTTTCCCCCCCCACTATTTCCTTCCCCCCCCCACTATTTCCTTCCCCCCCCCACTATTTCCTTCCCCCCCCCACTATTTCCTTCCCCCCCCCACTATTTCCTTCCCCCCCCCCACTATTTCCTTCCCCCCCCCACTATTTCCTTCCCCCCCCACTATTTCCTTCCCCCCCCACTATTTCCTTCCCCCCCCACTATTTCCTTCCCCCCCACTATTTCCTTCCCCCCCCACTATTTCCTTTCCCCCCCCACTATTTCCTTTCCCCCCCCACTATTTCCTTTCCCCCCCCACTATTTCCTTTCCCCCCCCACTATTTCCTTTCCCCCCCCACTATTTCCTTTCCCCCCCCACTATTTCCACATGGAAAGGAACGAGAGGCCTGGTGAGGTGCTATGACAATCCCCTGTCCTTCCCGTGATGCAGGGGCAGCCCCAAACTCTTTTGGGGGGAGGTGTTAACAGGGGTGGCTATTGCAGGAGCTCCAGGTGACCTCCCGGCTGAGGGCGGCCTGGACCCAGGCTCAGCAGAGGGGGATGAGAAGAAGAAGCGTCGGGCCAGGAAGAAGAGCAAGTTGGAGGATATGTTCCCTCCATACCTGCAGGTGGAGTGGCCTGCGGGTGGATGGAGGGAGGTGGGGCTGGAAGGAGGTGGTCCGGGAGTGGAGAAGGGTGGCCCAGGGGCTGGAAGGATGGAAGAAGGTGGCCCGAGGATGGAGGAGGGACACCCAGGTGGGGCTGGAAGGAAGTGGCCCAGGAGTGGCAATGACATCCAGGTTGGGTGGCTGGAGGTGGAGATGGCCACAGAGGGGGACACCCAACAGGCGCTGTGGCGCTGACGGCCACTCCTCCTTTGGCAGGAGGCATTTTTCGGGAAGGCACTGATGGATCTGAGCCGGAAGGCGCTGCTGGCGGCAGGCGGCGTGGGGGATGGGGCTGCTCGCCCTTCCCTGGGCCAGGGTGCCCCACGACCCAAAGGTGACCCCAACCTGGCTGGGGCACTGCAGGGAGCCCCCCCAAACAGGAGGGAGACACCCATACACTCCCGAGGTGAGCGCAGCCACCACCTAGCCTGGGAAGCCAAGACCTTGGCCACCATCCCTGAGGGGTCCTGCTGCACTGGGGAGGATTTGAGACTTGTCTGGGATACTTGGGGTTTGTTGGGGAGGGTAAATGGTTGGGACTTTGGGAGGTAAGGAGGGCTGGGGGATTGTTTTGAAGGGCTTAGGTTGTTGGGGGCTCCAGGGGCTGGAGGGGCAGAGTTTGGGGTGGGATTGGTTGAGGACCCCAGGGGTTTGGGGGGATCGGGGTTGTTTTGGGGGCTCCTGGGGTTGGTTTCGAGGCGGGGCGGGGGGAGGGACTTGGTTGTTTGGGAGCCCTGGAGTGGATTGGTTTCGGGTTGGGGGGTGGCCTGGGGTGCTGGCTCCCCCTTCTCCCCTGAGGGTGAGGTCTGGTTGCCCCCCCCAACCCCCAGGGGATGACAGCACGGACGGCAGCGCCATCGCCCCTGACGACGATGGGAAGGATGAAGCGAAGGCCGAGGAGCTGGGTGAGGCTCGGACCCCCGGTACCTCCACCCCTGGCCATCCCTGTGGCTGCTGGGGCTGACCCAGACCCGGGGCTTTCGAGAGGCGGCCCAGAACGTCCGAAACCATAGAGACTGCTTTGTTCAGTCCCTGGGGAGGACACTCTAGGCAGGCCGGGAAGCACGGGTAGTAGTGGGAAACTCTGTGGATTTCCTAAAGGGCTTCATGGGGCAGATGACCATAAAGTGGTGCCTGGAGTGCCTTCGCTTGGCTCGGCGCTTGGCTGGCCGTGTAGGCCTCGTATCCCCCTGCGGGGAGCGGAGGGGGTGGCGTTCGTGTCCCCCTGCAGGGGCTGGTGAACGATGGGTGCTTTGTGACACCCCCTGCAGGGGTTGGGGTGGTTGGTGATGGGGGCTGCCCCACGTGGGCCTCAGGCTTTGAGATCTTGAGCCCCGCAATGCGGGGTTCCTGGGTTTCTGAGAACACTTGCTGATTCCTCCTTGTAGGGACTGATGAGCCAAAGGATTCCCCAGACCCCGGGGATGCTGAGAAACCAGCTACCCCGGGCGAGGGTGCGCTCAGCTCTGACCTTGACAAGATCCCGACAGAAGGTGAGGATCCTAGTGTCATGTCCCCCCCTCATCAGCTGAAGCCCCTGGTGTGTGTCCCCCATCAGCTGAAGCAAGGTGATCACAGAGCCAGGACCTCTGAGGACCCCCTTCCACCTCCCACCAGCATGAGCCTTGCCCTGTTTGATGGCTCAGCTCTCCCCTTTCTGCCTTCAGAGCTGCCCAAGATGGAGAGCAAAGATGTCCAGCAGCTCTTCAAGGATGTGCTGGGCTCGGCTGAGCGCGGGGAACAGCCTCTGAACTGTGTGGCCACAGGAGTGGAGGCCGCCAGCAGTGCAGGTCAGGATCCCATCTGGGTACAGAGTCTGTTCCTGCAAGGAGACCTCCAGCTGCTGGGCCAGGGTGGGTGGAGATGGCATGGGCTCAAGATGTGACAACCAAGGAGCAGGGCATCCCAGTGGGTGGGGGAGAAAGGCAGGGCACCCCATCTACCCTGGGAAAGTCGACACACTGCATCCTCATGGGGCTGAGCTGCTTACGCAGCAGCGGTGCTGTGGTGCAGGACTCTTAGGTGTTCCTTGTACTCTGGGCATGAATATGGAAGCATTTTGAGGATGTACGGGGGGGGGTCTTATATTGTCTGAAGGCCCCCAGGGCAGGCACAGGCCTGAGCCTCAGCTCTACCTTCCCTGCAATGCCTCTCCCTTCCCTCACAGGAAGCGTTTCCCTGGGCTCGCTCTCTGGAGGTGTCTCCTTGGAGTCGTACTCAGGCGTGTGCCAGTCCCCGTTCCTCGATAACAGGTATGTGGGGGGCTGGGGTGGGAGGGGTTGAATTCCAAGATGCTGCTGGGACCCCATCTTTCCCTTCTCTCTCTCGCCCTCTTTCCCCGCCCCTTCTCTCTCTCTCTGGCCCTCTTTCCCCCCTTCTTCCTGCTGGTCCATGAAGCACTTTTTCCACCACACAGGGAGCGGAGTGGCTTCTTCAGCCCGGATCACTGCGAGCCCGAGAGCCCCTGGGCCAGCAGCTCAGCAGCCACCACCCCCTCAACACCTACAACGCCCACAACGGAGGGCGAGAGCGACGGGCTGTCCTACAACCAGCGCAGCCTGCAGCGCTGGGAGAAGGATGAGGAGCTGGGTGAACTCTCCACCATCTCGCCCGTCCTCTACGCCAACATGAACTTCCCCAATCTCAAACAGGATTATCCAGGTAGGGCTCTGGGGGGGTCTGTGGCCAGTCTATTCTGGGGGGAGATGAGTGCAATTTAATACCCTTGGTCCCTGTTTAGATGGGAGATCCTGTCTGCTCTGCCTGCGGACTTGTAGCAGCACTGGGGGTTTCAGTGTCATTTCAGAGCTGTTGGGGTGTGTAAGAGATGCCCCAGAAGGTGTTCAGGGCTGCCGGGGGACACAAGAGAGCCCCAGGGGGTGCTTGGGGTTGCTGGGGGGCACGAATAGAGCCCTGGGATGGAATCAGGGCTGTGAGGGGAGCCCCAAGGGGACGCTTGTGACTGGCAGGGGGCATCAAGTGAGGGACCTCAGCACCAGCTCCTGGGCACAGGGCTGTCCCCACACATGAAGGGGCACGGTTGCCCACTTCGGGCGTGACTGGGATCATCAGGTATGGGCTAATGTCATTTTCCTCCTCTCCCTCTGCTCTTACTGGCCTCCCAGACTGGTCGAGCCGCTGCAAACAGATCATGAAGCTGTGGAGGAAGGTACCCGCCACAGACAAAGCTCCCTATTTGGTGAGTGCCAGGGTGTTGCTGGGATGGGGGGGCCTGGGCGCCGGGGGCTGCAAGTCAGCTGGCTTCGTGTTTTTGTTAGCAAAAGGCCAAAGATAACCGGGCGGCTCATCGCATCAACAAGGTGCAGAAGGTATGTGCTGCAGCGGGGAGGTGCCTGGCAGCCCTGGCCCAGCCCTGGGGGTTAATACAGATATGGTACACCCATCCCCATTCTCTTAGACCCTTCCCCAGCCCAGGCATGGGTCCCCTGACGGCCGGGCTCTCTCTGCAGCAGGCCGAGAGCCAGATCAACAAGCAGACCAAGGGGGAGGGACTGCGCAAGCTGGAGAGGCCCTCGCTGCACCTGCAGATCCCGGTGCCACCAGGGGCACAGCCTGTCTACATCAACAGCCCCCCTGCTGCCAGTGAGGGCTTCCTAAAGCCCCCAGCGGGTGCCGGAGGTGGCCCGGAGTCGCCCAGCGAGCTCTTCCTCAAGCTCCCGCCCCAGTCCCCCGCCCAAGTGCCTTCACAGGATCCCTATGGCACAGCCTACGCACTGGAGCCCCGCTTCCCCTCACCGCTGGGCCAGAGCCCCACAGTGGGCACTGCCTTCCAACCCTTTCCTGGCCAACCCCAGCCTCTCACCGGTCCCCGAGCTATCCCTGGCTCCCAGCCCCCTGATATCCACCCCACACCACCTGGCACCCCACGGCACCAACCTAGTACCCCTGACCCTTTCCTGAAGCCCCGATGCCCCTCCTTGGACAACCTCTCGGTGCCGGGGAGCCCTGGGCCCCGCCCCCCTGAGGCCCTGCTCTCTCCCTTGCCTTTTGGGGAGCAGAAGAAGGGGTTGGAGGTGAAGAAGGAGGAAGGGGGGAGCCTGGGGGTCTGCTCGCCTGGTTACACCCCTGCTATGGGCTACGGGGACTCCCCGGGAGGCCCCCACCTCTCTGCTGCAGAGCTGAAGGCGACCGATGTCTTCAAAGCCCCCCTGACCCCACGGGTCTCTCAGGTAGAGCCACAGAGCCCGGGACTGGGGCACCGGCCCCCCGACACCCATCCCCTCGCTCACTCGCCCCCTGGCCAGCCCGATCTCTACCGCCAGTCCCCCTACTCAGACCCCTACTCACAACCCCCACTGACGCCTCGGCCGCAGACCCTGGAGCCCTGCTGCGCCCTCCCACCACGCTCCCTGCCCTCCGAGCCCTTCTCCCGTGTCCCTGCCAGCCCCCAGTCCCAGTCCAGCTCCCAGTCCCCCCTCACCCCTCGGCCGCTTTCTAACGAAGCCTTTTGCCAGTCCCCAGTCACCCCACGCTTCCAATCTCCGGACCCTTATTCCCAGCCCCCATCACGGCCCCAGTCCCGAGATCCCTTCACACCCCTGCACAAGCCCCCCCGACCCCAGATGCCGGAGCTGGGGTTCAAGTCAGTGCCGCTTTTGCACAGCCCAGCGGCCAGTGGGGGCTTTGGGTCTACCACAGTGGGCGAGTCCCTCACCAAGGTGCCAGCTGGGCAGCAGCCATCCTTCGCTCGCTCCCCTGGTGCCAGCGTCTTCCCTGGAAGCCAGGCCCCCATGCGCTTCACCTTCCCCCCATCTGTCTCGGAGCCACTCAAGGGCTCCCCATCCCACCAACCCCACGGGATCAACAGCCATTACGGCCCTGGCAAGCCCCAGAGCTCAGCCTATGCCTCGTCTCCCGGCTTCCACCAAGCCAGCAGCCCGCTGGCGCCAGCTGCTGCTGACACCTACAGCCTCTCACCCCTTCGGCCACCCTCTGTGCTGCCACAGCAGTCAGCAGCTGCCCCACCACAGTCAGATGCCTCCGTCGCCTTCCTGCCCCGAGCTGCGCTGGGGCCACCAGCTGAGAAGAGAGAGGAGGCGACCGTGGGGCTCTCAGCACCCCCAAACCGGGACCTGGCAGAGCTGCCCAGCAGCCAGGATGGGACCTTGGGCACTTTGAGCCAATCGGAGCTGGAGAAGCAGCGGCAGGTAAGGACTCTCCAGTGGCTGAACTGGGAATGTGAGGGAGAAACTGTTCCCATAGGAAACTGGGGTTCCTGGAAAGCTGGGGAGGGACTCTTGATCAGGGAGTGCAGAGAAAGGATGAGGGGGGTGATTTTGAGCTGAAAGAGGGGAGATTGAGATGAGATCTTGGGGAGAAATGTTTTGCTGTGAGGGCGGGGAGGCCCTGGCTCAGGTTTCCCAGAGCAGTGGTGGCTGCCCCATCTCTGGAAGTTTTCAAGACCAGGTTGGCTCGGCCTTGGGCAGCCTGATCCAGCGGGAGGTATCCCTGCCCATGGCAAGGGGTGGGATGGGCGGTGAGGTCCCTTCCAGCCAGACCCATTCACAGTTGGGCTCAATGATTGGCAGAGGAAATGGGACATCACACAGAGACCTTATGATCCAAGTGAGCCAGTTTATTGAAGTCCATAACAGATTCTTACACCTTACTCGATTAATACAGGCTGTTGTTAAGCAAGCTGATTGGACAATTCTCCTTTAGCAACAAGCAATCAATTAGTTACATGAATCTTATACTTTCCCCTGAGAAACAGCTACGTGAGCATTCTAGCTCAATAGACTACAAAGTTACAACTCGAGGTCTACCCAAGGAAAGTTACTAGTGAGAAACAAGAGAAGCATTACAGCAGAACAATGGCTTAATGTTGTAAAAGAAACTTTCAGCCTGTATAAGCCTTTGTATTCGTGGTGTGTGCGTGCGAAACTATGCATACAGAACTGCAAAGCCTTGTGTCTTTATTTCATTTAGCATAAGCTGTTCAGTGCTTGGAGGTGCTCAATATATGGCCTCTGGTCTGTAGCCACCCATCAAATGATCTCAAAAGTGTTTTCCAACCTAGTGATTCTATGTTTCCAGGATTCTAGTTTATGATTCTGTGATCTCTGTGGTGAGGAACCCAGCTCTGCTTGTGGCTTCACTAGAGCTATGGAGGAGACATGGGCCCCAGGGTTAGGTGCATGGATTGGTATGGCCATGCATGGTTTGTCTGTGGATCCTGGGGATGAGTTGGTTTTGTTCCTGCATCCTTGTCTTCACTGGT
Organism: Coccyzus lansbergi; assembly: GCA_033558105.1. Taxonomy (NCBI): domain Eukaryota; kingdom Metazoa; phylum Chordata; class Aves; order Cuculiformes; family Coccyzidae; genus Coccyzus; species Coccyzus lansbergi. The sequence goes on along the minus strand of JAUMJK010002366.1, from coordinate 37,094 downwards.
TTCACCCCCATGACCCTGCCGTTGTTCCTAATGCTTGGTTTCTTCCAGCGCCAGCGGCTCCGTGAGCTGCTCATCCGCCAGCAGATCCAACGCAACAGCCTGCGGCAGGAGAAGGAGAGCGCAGCAGCGGCTGCTAGTTCCTCACCGGCAGGCTGGGCCCCCGAGGCCGGTAGCCAGGCTTTTGGCATGGCTCCCTACCAACCAGCACAGGTAAGAGAGCTTGGGTTAATGGTTTTGCTGGGAGGCTGGGGTGGATGGAAGGGTTGTGACACATCCTTCTCTTCCAGGACAAGGGTCTTCTTGGGACGCTGGCCACAGCAGCCAGCGCTGGGAAGCTGCCGGGCTCCATCATGGTTCAGGCAGCGTTCGCGCAGGATGAGCGGCTTTCCCGGCCTCTCCCGGCAGCCACGCCATCTGCCTTGGACATCAATGGGAGGTAAGCGCCTGTGGACAGGACAGTGGGCTCTTTGCAGCTCTTGGGTAACAACAGGGGGTTTGCTCTGGTGGGACTCATCCTCAGGATCACCCAAGAGGGACGGAGTGGCTGTGGCTTTGCTTATTGCCCATCATAATCCGAGGGGGTAGATTCAGTGAGAACCTCATGAGGTTCTACAAGGCCAAGTACAGGGTCCTACACCTGGGTCAGGGCAATCCCTGATTTCAGTACAGGATGGGAGATGACATGATTGAGAGCTGCCCTGCAGAGAAGCACTTGGGGTGCTGATCAGTGAGAGGCTTGAAACCAACCGTGTCCTGGGCTGCATCAAAATAAGTGTGGCCAGCAGAGCAAAGGAGGTGATTCTGCCCCTCTGTTCCTCTCTTGTGAGACTTCACCTGGAGTATTGTGTCTGGTTCTGGAATCCTCAACATAAGAAGATGTAGCTGCTGGAACAGATCCAGAGGAGGCTACAAAGATGGTCCAAAAGCTAGAGCACCTCCCATACGAGGACAGGCTGAGACAGTTGTTCAGCCTGGAGAAGAGAAAGCTCCAAGGGGATCTTGGGGCAGCTTCCAGTATCTGAAAGGGCTCCGAGAAAGCTGGAGAGGGTCTGTTCGCAAAGGCTTGGAGTTATAGGATGCAGGGGGCAATGGATATAAACTGGAGAGGAACAGATTTAGGCTAGACATTAGGAAGAACTTCTTCACCGTGAGAGCTGTGAGGCCCTGGCCCAGGTTGCCCAGGAAAGTTGTGGCTGTCCCATCCCTGGAGGTGTTCAAGGCCAGGTTGGATGGGGCTTGGGCAGCCTGATCTAGTGGGAGGTGTCCCTGCCCATGGCAGGGAGTTGGAACTGGATGATCTTTAAGGCGCCTTCCAACACAAACTATTCTGCAATTCTGTTATTATGTGTTTTGGCTGTGGCAGCACCAATGTGGTCCCAACACCACTGTGTTTTGCAGGACAGCGGCAGGCCCCCCCCAGGCCTTCTACCCTCGTGGGATCTTCCCGACACCATCCTCACAGCAGCAGCACCTTTGGCAGCAGCAGCAGCAGCAGCAGCAGCAGCAGGCAGTTGCCGCAGCCCTGCGGCTCCCAGTCACCTCTCGCTTTGCCCCACCAGCCACTGGCCCCTCCATGGGCAACCTGGGCACCCGCCTGCCACTGCCCGCTGAACCAGTGCCTGCCTCACCCGCCACAATGGGTGCCCCCTTCATCGAGCTGCGGCACAACATGCAGAAAGGACCAGGAGGTGTCATGGGCTCCCCCTTCTCCCCCCAAGCTCCACGGCCTCGCTTCTTCCTGCCCGGAGAGGAGGGCACCCCCCAGGCTCTCTGTGCTCCGGTTGTGCCCATGCAGGCACTCCCTGCTGCAGCTGTGCAGCCGCAGAAGATGCCGGTGCCTCCTGCCTCGCCACAGGGCACAGAGATGAGCAACAGACACCAACAGCCGCACACCAAAGTGGCCGCCCCGCCGCCACTGCCAGCCCCTAGCTTGGAGTTGCCACATGTTTCCCCTCGCCCGCTGTCCTCCAGCTCCACTCTCCGCCCTGAGGGAGCCAAGGATGGCTCTGCACTGGATCCTGCGGCAGGGAAAAGCCACCTGAGCCTGGAAGGAGCGCGTCTGCCTTGTGAGGTGCCTGTGGAGCCAGATTTAGATGATGACTTTGGCTCCCACAAGGATCTGGAAGATGATGATGATTTGGCCAACCTGAGCCTGGATCCAGATGTGGCCAAAGGGGATGATGACCTAGACAACTTGGACAGCCTAGAGACTGCGGATCCCCACCTTGATGACCTGCTGAATGGTGATGAATTTGACCTGCTGGCCTACACTGACCCTGAGCTGGACACTGGTGACAAGAAGGACATCTTCAATGAGCACCTGCGCCTGGTTGAGTCTGCCAATGAGAAAGCTGAGCGTGAAGCCCAGCTCAAGACAGAGCCACCAGTACCGAGCTTGAAGCTTCCCGACCCTGAGGACAGCAAAGATGTAGCCCCATCCACAGAGGATCAGGAGATGCCCAAGGAAGGGCTGGTGCCTGAGGTGGGCTTGGGACCCACTCCCTGTCCGACGGATGCTGCGTTGGCACCTGACCCAGCTTTCAAGGCACAGGGCACAGAGGCGCAGGCAGGCTTGCTGCCCACTGAAGTCAAGCCCAAGCTGGAGGACGGCTGCCTGAAGACTTTGCCCTGCCAGTTCACCACTGGTGGCCCCGAGCGCCTGTCGGGCCCTGTCAAGTCAGAGACTCTGCAGAGCACGGATAAGATCTCTGCCTCACTGGGGCTGAGCCTCAAATCTGGCCAGACTCTCCTGAGTCCTGGGGCCGGCCCAGCTCGCCTCGGCTTGACTCACTTTGCTAACAATAGCCATGCCAGTGTCCCTGTGCCAGAGAAGGATCCCTATGCTGGCCCTAGCCGTGGGCTGGCCCCTACCCAGCTAGGCAACCAGAGCAACCCCTTGCTGGAGAAGTTTGAGCTGGATGGTGGAGCCCTGGGCCTGGGTAGTGCTCGGCAGTCACCAGCTGATGATCTAGACAAGATGGAGAGCTCGTTGGTGGCCAGTGAGTTGCCCCTGCTCATCGAGGACCTCCTGGAGCATGAGAAGAAGGAGCTGCAGAAGAAACAGCAGATGTCAGCTAACCTCCCCCGGGGCCCCCCCCACCTCCCACCCCCGACACACCCCATGCTGCACACAGCAGTGCCCGGGCAGCCTGCTGAGGGACAGCCCCCCAGCCTGGGCGTCCCACAGCCCCAGCTGCAACTGGGACTAGTGGCCAGGCCGCCCTTGATGCCACCACAGCCACCCCGGCTGGGCACACCCCAGCAGGGCACGGCACTGGCCCCACACATGGGTGGCATGGCCCCCGGGCAGCCTCACGTGCTGGCAGCTCCCCACAGTGTCCAGGTGGCCCTGGCGCAGCCACAGCAGAGCCAGCAGCAGGTCCTGGCGCAGAAGCCAATGACCAGCATGCAGCCGCCCACCATGGGCCTGAAACCACCCCAGCTCGTCATGCAGCAGCAGTTGGCCAACAGCTTCTTCCCAGACACAGGTAGGGGCTGCAGGTGATGGTTTTGGAGGGATGGGGCCCTTTTGGGTGGTGGGTGTAGAATGAGCTCCCTATAGCATCGTTCACTCACTCTTTCTTGGCAGACCTGGACAAGTTTGCAGCCGAAGACATCATGGACCCCATTGCCAAGGCCAAGATGGTGGCACTGAAGGGCATCAAGAAAGTAATGGCTCAGGGCAGCATCGGGGTGGCCCCAGGCATGAACAGGTAAGAGGGTGTGGCAGGGACGGGCAGGACATGGCTTGGGCATTCAAAACATGGTGGCCCCAGGTCATCCCTCATCTCTCTGTTCTCCTAAAAGGCAACAGGTTTCCCTCCTGGCCCAGCGGCTCTCGGGGGGCCCGGGCATCTCTGAGATGCAGAATCACTTGTTGGTGGGGAATGGGCAGGTGAGTGGGGGACGCAAGAGGGGACAGGGTCCCCTTGGGGCTGCATGGGTTGGTGCTTGGGGTCCTGCCAGGCAGGAGCCACTCTGGCCCCTGACGTCATGGTTGTCTGGGAAGTGAGAAGAGGGGGCACTGGGAAGGGGGCATGGTGCAGCACATGTCCCGAGCACTCCCCTCTCTTCCAGGAGCGAAGCAGCACCGACCCGACCCAGGCTCGCCCCAACCCACCCACCTTCGCGCAGGGTGTAATCAGTGAGTGCTGAGGGGGAGCCAGGGATGCGCTGGCTGGGCCTCATCCTGCCCATGCAGGCTGGGCTGAGCAGGGCCACGGCTCTGGAGCCAGGTTCCCCGCTGATTGGAATCCTCTCTATGCTCCCATAGATGAGGCCGACCAGAGGCAGTACGAGGAATGGCTCTTCCACACGCAACAGCTCCTGCAGATGCAGCTGAAGGTGCTGGAGGAGCAGATCGGGGCGCATCGCAAGTCTCGCAAAGCCCTCTGCGCCAAGCAACGTACTGCCAAGAAAGCTGGCCGGGAGTTCCCAGAGGCTGATGCTGAGAAGCTGAAGCTGGTGACAGAGCAGCAGAGCAAAATCCAGAAGCAGCTGGACCAGGTAGGACCCTGTGTGTATCCATCCCCATCTTTGCTGCAAAGGCCATGTCCCCAGTGCTCAGGCTGTGGCGTACCTGGCACTAATGCCATGACATCCGAGGTGTGCATGCTGTGCCATCTCTGGTGCTGATGGCATCCCATTCCCGGCAGGTCCGAAAGCAGCAGAAGGAGCACACCAATCTCATGGCCGAGTACCGCAACAAGCAGCAGCAGCACCAGCACCAGGCCTCAGCGGTCATGGCCCTCAGCCCCTCACAGAGCCCCCGCCTCATGTCCAAGCTCCCCGGGCAGTTGCTCTCGGCGCATGGTGTCCAGCAACCGGCTGGCACTGTGGCAGGCACACAAGGCCTCAGCCAGCAGCCAGGGCAAGCTGGGGGGCTGCGGCTGCCACAGGGCAGCATGTCCATGGCCATGCAGCAGAGCCTGTCCTTCATGGGCCAGCAAGCGATCGGTAACGTGCCAGGGCCCAGCACCTCCAACACCTTCTTTACCGGGAACTCCACGCTCCGCGGGCTGGCCAATGACAGCCGCCTGATGCAGGAGAGGCAGCTTCAGAGGATGCAGCTGGCTCAGAAACTGCAGCAGCAGAGCATGCTGGGACAAGTGTCACTGCAGCAGCAGCCAGGAATGATGGGCCAGGCGTCCATGCAGCAGTCGGGTGTGATGGGTCAGGTGTCCATGCAGCAACCAGGCATGATGGCACAGGCATCGATGCAGCAGTCAGGTGTGATGGGACAGACCATGATACAGCAGTCAGGCTTGATGGGACAGGCATCCATGCAGCAGTCGGGTGTCATGGCACAAGCATCGATGCAACAACAGGGCATCATGGCACAGGCGTCCATGCAGCAGCCAGGTGCAATGGGTCAGGTGTCGATGCAGCAATCCGGTGCAATGGGACAGACCACGATGCAGACACAAGGCGTCATGGCACAGACACCGCTGCAGCAACCGGGCATCATGGCACAAGCTTCAATGCAGCAACCGGGCATGATGGCACAGACATCGATGCAGCAGCCAGGCATGATGGCACAGACATCCATTCAGCAGCCTGGCATCATGGGCCAAGGCTCACTGCAGCCGGCACCTATGCTGGGGCAGCAGCAGCCGGGCACAGTGGGGCAGCCAATGGTGCCGAAGCAGCCAGGACTGCCAGGCAGCCAGCAGAGCCTACTGGTGCAGCAGCTCTCACCAACGCAACAACCAGGATTACTGGGCCACACGCAGACTGTGGGGCTACAGCACCAAGCAGGGCTGGGCCAGCCCCAGCGCCAGGTCCTCCTGGCACCCCCCCAGCAGCGAGTGCTGGGGTCCCCCCAGCTGGCACCACAGACTCCAGGAATGCTGGGCCACCGCCTCGTGTTGTCCCAACACACTGGAGGACAATCGCGGGCACTGCTGACCCCACAGCAGCAGAACTCTACGGCCGCGCAGTCCAGCCTCCTGGGGCTGGGCCAGGGGCAGCCCCCGATCCAGCACTTTCCGCAGCATGGGGCAGGGGGCCAGGCCCCCTCTGTGCTGCATCTGAGTCAGGGAATGCAGGCGGCCTCAGCGGTCCTGGCTGCCAAGGACCAGCCACTAGGCACAGATGGCAGCACCCTGCCCCCCGAGAGCAGTGAGAGCACAACACAGCTGCCTGGGGTCCCCCAGGAGCCACAGAGAGCACTCAACCCTGCTGGGCTGGGGGGCCTGGAGCCCCCTGCCTCCAAGCACCAGGCTGAAGTGGGACAGAGCCAGCAGCTCCTCTTGGCCTCCCCACAGCCCGGCAACCTGGGCTCGCAGCCAGCACTGCGGGTAGCCCCAGTGCAGCCAGGCTCCCTGCTCACCACGCCGCTGCAGAGCCCAGGCACTGTGCACCCTGAGTTGGCCCAGCAGCATGGGGATGCTGCTGGGCTGGTGGAGCTGCCACTGGGCTGTGGGATGGGTCATACACAAGGTCTGGTGTTGCCACAGGGGCAGCGACCACTGGAGCAGCCGGTTAAGGGGCTGTCAGGCTCACTGCAGGGGCAGCCACAGCCCCCACGGCTCCAGAGTCCTGGGCAGCACAAAACAGGGCTGTCACCAGCTCCAACTGCAGCTGCCCTGCCTCCGAACCTCTTGGGGCAAGTGCCAGGGCCAGTGATGGGCCAGATTCGGGCACAGCTCCAGGGCGTCCTGGCCAAGAACCCGCAGCTGCGGCACCTGACACTGCAGCAGCAGCAGCAGCTTCAGGCACTCCTGGTGCAGCGGCACCAGCAGAGCCTGCTCCAGCAGAACCAGGTGCTCCGGCCCCCTGGACACTTCCCCGGGCAGGCCCCGGACCCCAGCTCCTTGGCCCCCACCACACGCCAGCCACCTCGCCCACTGGGGCCCCATTCCCAGACACGAATGGGTGCCCTGGCCGAGGCGCAGCCCGGCTTTACCACAGAGCCAGGGCGAGCGCTGCCGGCGCAGCCAACCCAGCAGCCATTTGCTGAGGCAGTGCAGGCAGTTGCGGGTGCTCGTGGCCCCCAGCCCGGTCTTGTCCAGCTCCCCATGCCACCAGCTTCCTCACCCCAGGGCTGTGCCAGCCCTGAGCAGAGCCCCCAAGAGCCAAAGAAGACATCACCAGGGGTCCCAGCCAAGGCCCCCAGCCCTTCAACACCTGCGGAGCAGGAATTGACGCCTATGCCGAGCAGCACCCTCCCTGAATTGGCACCCGGCACAGAGCCAGCTGGCCCTGGTGAGCCCCATATCAATGGGGCTGTGATGGAGGGGACCTCCACGGCCAGTGAGACCCCCCAGCTGCTGGTGAAGCAGGAGCCAAAGGAGGAGGCAGTGGTTGCGCAGTGTGAGGTAGACAGAGATGAGGCAGCGGCAAAGCTGGAGGCCAACGGGGACCCCAGTGTGGGTCAAGCCAACAGTCTAGCACCCAGCAGCCGCTCCGAGGCTGGTCACCTCCTGTTGCAGAAGCTGCTCCGGGCTAAGAATGTGCAGCTGTCGGCGCAGAGCCCAGGTGAACTTAACGGGTACACGGAGAACCGGGGAGCTGGGACGGAGCTGCGGCCACAGCCGATGGTACTGGGCCGAGAGGTGAGTGGGCGAGATCGGGCGGATAGGATAGGACACGGGGTTGTGCTCAGCACGGCTCCCACCTCTCTCTCCCTCCCTAGGACCCTTCCATCGCCAGGAAGCCGGTAGCCACCAAGCCCAAGCGGGTGCAGAAGGGCAGCGAGCGGATGCCGGTGTCCCGCAAGAAGCTGCGAAAGGATGAGGGGCTGCATCCCAGCGAAGCCCTCATGAGGCAGCTGAAACAGGTATGGCTGCGGGCATGGCGAGGGGACTGTGTGTTGTCCCTATCCCCTCCTCACCACTCTCTGCCTACAGGAGCTGTCACTGCTGCCGTTGACGGAGCCAACCATCACAGCCAACTTCAGCCTCTTCGCGCCATTCGGCAGCAGCCCCATCAATGGCAAGAGCCAGCTGCGCGGCACCTTCGGCAGTGCTGTGCTCGACAGTGTGCCCGACTACTACTCCCAGCTGCTCACTAAGGTTAGGCAGAGGTATCCCCTCACCCCTTACCCCATCTGGGGGTCTCAGGCTACCTCATGTGCTTATCTCATTTTCTTCCCCACATCCCACCCAGAACAACCTCAGCAACCCCCCCACGCCACCGTCTTCACTGCCCCCCACGCCGCCCCCCTCTGTGCAGCAGAAGATGGTGAATGGCGTCACAGCCTCCGAGGAGCTGGGAGAGCAGCACAAGGATGCTGACCGCGAACCCCATGGCCAGAAAGGTGAGCAGGGCTGGCATCGGGGTGGTCCAGAGCCCCTTTGAGGTGACAGAACCCCTGTCCCCACCCTGTGACACCCATCCTGTTCTCACTCAGACACCTCAGCTGTGGAGGTGAAGAGCCTGGACCTGCTGGCAGCTCTGCCCACTCCTCCCCACAACCAGACCGAGGATGTCAGGTGAGCCCCCAGCTGCTGTGACCCCCCACCTTGGGTGACATTAGGCCTTCTTGGGTGACACCAACCTCCCCTGTGTGACCCCAAGTCTTCCACGGGTGACCTCAGCCCCTGACACCTTCTCCCCTGCAGGATGGAGAGCGATGATGACAGCGACTCGCCCGACAGCATCGTCCCCGCTTCATCCCCTGAGAGCATCCTGGGCGAGGAGCTGCTGCGCTTCCCACTGCTCAGCGAGGCTAGACCGGAGCTGGAGGAGCGCGGGCTATCCCCCATCATCCCCATCATCCCGCGGGCCAGCATCCCAGGTGGGATTGAGATCAAGGGGTTTACGGAGCAATGCATGAGATGGGCTGTGGGGTGTGTGGATTGGGCACACAAATAGTCTATGGGGCACATGGGTCCAGGATGAAGGGAGTCTGTGGGGTGTAGAGACTTGGGAGGGATCCCTGGGGTCATTAATGGGTCTGTGCAGGTTACAGATGGGGCAGGAAGAGTTCCCTGGGTGTGTGAAGGGGCCTTGGGGAGAGTGCAGGCTGTGGGGGAGGGGGCTGTGGAGCGTGCACCTCCATGTGTGGGGCGATTCTCTTCCTGAAGCCTACCTGCTGCTTCCCACTGACATTGGATTCTCTGTCCCTGCACCCCTGTCTCCATCCTGCATGGTGGATTTCTAGTGCATGGGGAGGGCACGTGGGTGACTGTCAGCAGGGCTGGCGCTGCATGGCACTGATCCCCCTCTCCCCACACCAGTGTTCCCTGACGTGAAGCCCTTTGAGGCTGTGGAGCCTTTTGGAGCACCTCCTGGGAAGGTGGGGACAGCTGGCCCAGGCACCCCATGGGAGAAGAGCAGGAGTGGTGAGGTCTCTGTGATGCTGACCGTGTCTGCAGCAGCTGCCAAGGTGAGCAAGGGGCCAGGGGGCAGTGAGATCCTTGAGGGTCTTGGCTGGTGACCCTACGTAGTGGCAACTGTGGCTCTGTATTCCCCTCATGCTCCTCTCTCCCAGAACCTCAACGGGGTGATGGTGGCCATGGCCGAGTTGCTGAGCGTGAAGATCCCCAGCTCCTACGAGGTGCTGTTCCCGGACGGGCCCGTGCGAGCGGCCGTGGTTGAGGCCAAGAAAGTGGAGATGGAAATGGCTGGTGAGCATCTGCCTTGTCCCCGTGGGATCCTCCGTGTCACTTTTTGCTAGGTTCCCTATGGGCTCCCCAGTGTCCCTTTACCAGGTTCCCCCTGTCCCCGTGGCTTTTCCTTGTCCCCATGGCTTTTACTTGTCCCCATGGCTTCTCCCTGTCCCCATGGCTTCTCCCTGTGTCCCTAAACCAAGAACCCCCATGTCCCTGCACCAGGATCCTCTATGGGCTGCCTGGTGTCCCTGCACTGGGATTTCCTGTGTCTCCATGGGTTCTCCTATGTCCCCAAGCCAAGTTCTCCCGTGTCCCCCTGGGCTCCCCTGGGTCCCGACACCGGGTGCCCTGTGTCAGGCTGCCTCCATCTCTTGTAGGGATGCATGGGGGCAAGGAGAAGGTGACCCTGGCTGGGAAGGTGCCGGACAGCAGCTCAGAGTGGCTGAAACAGTTCGACGCGGTGCTGCCCGGCTACAGCCTCAAGGGCGAGTTGGACCTCCTGACACTGCTCCGACAGGTCAGTGTGGCACTGGGGTCCCTGGGGGCTGTAACCCTGTAGGATGGGAGGTATTGGGGTGCCTGTGAGACTGGGGGGTGCAGGAGGAGCCCTTTGGGAACAAGCAGACTACAACTGCAGGGTGGGACAGGGGGCCCTGAAGGCCTAGGTCCTCCCTTGGAGAGGTGCTGAGTCTCCTAGGACTGCATGGAAGAAGGGGTTGAGGGGGCCCTTATGGGTCTGCAGGGTCCCTGCAGAGGCAAGGACACCTTATTGTGATGCGCAGGGAGGTTGGGGGTCCACGTCCTGGGATTCTCTGACCCGTGTCCTCCTCCCCCATGGCACAGGAGAGCCCCGCACCTGAAAAGCCTCTACATCACTGCTACGTTAACAATGTCTCCAACCTGGACGTGCGGCAGCTCTCCATGCTGCCTCAGGAGCCCTCGCCTCCACTGTCCCCCTCCATCCCCTCCCCGTCAAGCCCTGCCGAGGCTGCCAGGGTCCCTGATCCTGAGGCAGCTCCTGCGGCAGCCCCGGCCCCTCCGTCACCTCTGCCGCCAGCACCCTCACCAGCCCCCCAGGAGGAAGGGGCCACAGCCCCCCACTCACCACCTCGCTTCAAACCACGCTCACGGCCGCCGGAGGATGGGGATGAAGCACGACCCCGGCTGAAGAAGTGGAAGGGAGTGCGGTGGAAACGGTTGCGCTTCCTTGTCACCATCCAGAAAGGGGGGGCCAAACGGGATGGTGACAAAGAGATTGCGGAGTTCATTGACAAACTGGGCACCACCCTGCGCCCTGAGAAGGTCCCGCGGGACCTGCGCAAGTGCTGCTTCTGCCATGAGGAGGGTGACGGGGCTACGGATGGGCCGGCCCGCTTGCTCAACCTCGACCTTGACCTTTGGGTCCACCTGAACTGTGCCCTGTGGTCCACGGAGGTGTACGAGACACAGGGAGGGGCCCTGATCAACGTGGAGGTGGCCTTGCACCGCGGGCTGCTTACCAAGTGCTCCCTGTGCCAGAAAACTGGGGCTACCAACAGCTGCAACCGCATTCGTTGTCCCAGCGTCTACCACTTTGCCTGCGCCATCCGCGCCAAGTGCATGTTCTTCAAGGACAAGACCATGCTGTGCCCCTTGCACAAGCTGAAGGGCCCCTGCGAGCAGGAGCTGAGCAGCTTCACCGTCTTCCGACGCGTCTACATTGAACGGGATGAGGTGAAACAGATCGCCAGCATCATCCAGCGTGGCGAGCGGCTCCACATGTTCCGCGTTGGCGGCTTGGTCTTCCACGCCATTGGGCAGCTCTTGCCGCACCAGATGGCCGACTTCCACAGTGTCACAGCCCTCTACCCGGTGGGCTACGAGGCCACACGCATCTACTGGAGCCTGCGGACCAACAACCGCCGCTGCTGCTACCGCTGCACCATCTGCGAGAACAACGGCCGCCCCGAGTTCGTCATTCAAGTCATCGAGCAGGGCCTGGAGGATCTTGTCTTCTCCGACTCCTCGCCACAAGGTGAAGCGGGATCAGGAGCCATGGGTGCTAGGCTCCTGCCTCCCCCTGTCGTCCCCTGCCTCCCCCTGTCGTCCCCTGCCTCCCCCTGTCGTCCCCTGCCTCCCCCTGTCGTCCCCTGCCTCCTCCTGTCGTCCCCTGCCTTCTTCCCTCCATACCTTGCTCTGCCAATGGCCGAACCACCCCAGAACAGGGAGGATGGGGTGCTGGGAGGTCCCAGGTTGGACCAAGCTTTGGGGTTCCTCACTGAGGTCCCCGGCTCCATCTCTCCATTCCCTCGGCAGCCGTCTGGAACCGGATCATCGAGCCGGTAGCGATGATGAGGAAGGAAGCTGACATGCTGCGCCTCTTCCCTGAGTACCTGAAGGGCGAGGAGCTCTTCGGCCTCACAGTACATGCGGTGCTGCGCATCGCTGAGTCGGTAGGTCCTGGGCACAGGGAAAGTCTTCTCTCTGCCCCTGGAATGGGGCTAGGAGCAGCTGTGGGACCCACGGCCCTTCTGCTTCCTCCTTGGCAGCTCCCCGGTGTCGAGAGCTGCCAGAACTACCTGTTCCGCTACGGCCGCCATCCGCTGATGGAGCTGCCACTGATGATCAACCCCACTGGCTGTGCCCGCTCCGAGCCCAAGATCCTCACCCACTACAAGCGGTAAGCAGCACTGGGATCCACAAGGAGAGTTGTAATCAATGGCAGTCCTTTACTCTGGGGGCACTGGTCATGAGCAGCTGAACACCAGCCAGCAGTATCCTGGCTTGGATCAGCCATGAGGTGGCCAGCAGGAGCAGGGACAGGATTGTCTCCCTGTATTTGGCTGCACCTGGAATCCCGGGTTCAGTTTTGGGTCCCTTGCTTCAAAAGAGACCTGGAGGGGCTGGAGCGTGTCCAAATAAGGGAACAGAGCTGGGGAAGGGGCTGGAGAACGGGTTGTGAGAGAGGCTGAGGGACCAGGGGTTTTGGTCAAGAGAAGAGAGGGCTGAGGGCAGATGTCAACAAACTTGTCAACAAAAAGGTGATGGGGAGGTGGGTGCTACTGGTTTCTTCCAAGTAACGGGATGAGAAGAAATAGCCTCAAATTGCTCCAGAAGATGTTTAGATTGGATATTGGAAAGAATTCCTTCATGGGAAGTGTTCTTGGATGCTGGCAGAGGTTGCCCCAGGGTGGTGGCGGAGCCATCATCACTAGAGAGGTTCAAAAGCCAGTTGGACGATGTCCTCAGGGATGGCTCAGTGGTGAACAGGGATGGTTGAACTCAGTGATCTTAAAGGTCTTTTCCAACCTAACAATTCTGTGGATTCCTCAGCTCTGAGCCCCTCTCGCCCCACAGGCCACACACACTGAACAGCACGAGCATGTCCAAAGCATACCAGAGCACCTTCACGGGCGAGACCAACACGCCTTACAGCAAACAGTTCGTGCATTCCAAGTCCTCCCAGTACCGGCGCCTCAAGACGGAGTGGAAGAACAACGTCTACCTGGCACGGTCCCGCATCCAGGGGCTGGGGCTCTATGCAGCCAAGGACATTGAGAAGCACACCATGGTCATCGAGTACATCGGTACCATCATCCGCAACGAGGTGGCCAACCGACGCGAGAAGATCTATGAGGAGCAGGTGGAGCTCTGACCACATCTGGGGGGATGCTAGAGGGCTCCAGTGGGACACTGGGGGTTCTGAGGGGCTCCAGTTGGATGTGAAGAGGCTCCAGTGTGATGCTGGGGGGTCTCTGATGTGATGCTGGGGGTTCTGGGATGTTGAGGCTTCTAGTTGGGTTGTTGGAGGCTCTTAGGAGTTGTTGGGGGCTCAAATGGGGTGTGGGTAGCTCCTGGGAGGGGGGGCTGTGATAGGATGCTGAGGGTTCTAGGATGTTGGAGGGGCTCCAACGGGACATTGGAGCTTCTGAGAGGCTTCAGTTGGATGTGGGGAGCTCCTGGGGGGCTCCAGTGGGATGCTGGGGGTTCTGAGGGGCTCCGGTTGAATGGAGGAGCATTCCTGGGGGCTCTTAGGGGATGCTGGGGGGACTTTGTGATGTGGGGAGCTCCTGCTGTGATTTGGGGCTCCTGGAGGGCTCTAATGGGACTGGGGAGCTCTGACAGGACTAGGGGTCTTGGCATAGCTGCTGATGCCCTTTTCACCACCTCAGAACCGTGGGATCTACATGTTCCGCATCAACAATGAGCATGTGATTGATGCCACACTGACCGGGGGCCCAGCCAGGTGAGTGCAGGGAGGGTGTGGTTTGGGGTGCTGGGGACCCCCCTTTACCCCAAGAGGAGCAGTGTATGTCCATCTGTCCTGCTGACCACCACTGTGCTCCCCCATCAGGTACATCAACCACTCATGTGCCCCAAACTGTGTGGCTGAAGTTGTCACCTTTGACAAAGAGGACAAGATCATCATCATCTCCAGCCGGCGCATCCCCAAGGGAGAGGAGGTCAGGGAGGGGCTTGTGGGACAGCTGGGGGGAAGCTGGGGGCACTGGAGGGGCTTAGGGGGTAGCCTGGGGGTGTCTGTGAGGGGGCTGGGGGTTGCCTGAGAAGAGGCTGGAGGGGCTCCTGTGAGAGCTTTGGGGGAGTTGGGGTGGGAGTTGGGATGGCTTGGTACACCTGGATGGGGACTAGAGTGGGGCTGGGGAAAGGATTCTGGGGAAGCTGGGGGCACTGCAGGGTAACTTTGCGGGGACTACAGGGGGAGTGGGCGGCTGCAAGGGGTTGGAGGGAGCTTTGGGAGTCTAGGGGGTTGTTGCAAGGTGCTGTGAGGGTTCTGGAGGGAGCTAGGGTTGCTGTGAGAGGGGTCTGGGGGAGCTTTGGGGAGGGTGAGGGGCCTAGGGGATGCTTTGGTTGTGGGGGCGCGGGGGGGGGTCCAGAAGGGTCCCGGTGTCATGTGTGACTCTCTGTGCGCCCCCCACAACAGCTTACCTACGATTACCAGTTTGACTTTGAGGATGACCAGCACAAGATCCCGTGCCACTGCGGAGCCTGGAACTGCCGGAAATGGATGAATTAGGTGGGAGCAGGGGCTGGGGGGGTGGGGGGGACACACAAACCCCCTCTTCCCCCCCACCAAAAAAAAAACCAGAGCCCATGGGGCTGCCAGGGCGGCCGGGCAGGCGGTGGCCGGAGCGCGTGGATGCTTTGGCGGGGAGACGGACAGACGGACGGACAGATGGACTGGCAACTCAGGGTTTTCTTTGCTTCGTCCTGCGAGGAAGAAGAAGAAAGGAAGGAGGGGGGTGCTTAAGTGACATCACCCCCACCCCTGCCGCCCGCCTCCCTCCCTGCACAGGGATGGGAGCAGCGCGGTCCCAGCGAAGCCGGAGCGAGTTGGGAACCGGCCTGGATGTGACTTTATTAATGAATTTTTTCTTTTTAGAAACAAAAAAAAAAACACAAAAAAAAAATCAAAAAATCAAAACAAAAACAAAAAAAACCAAACAAAACTTAATCACCTTTGCTCGCTAATTACCAAGGTAACTCAGACTCCTTGAGCTTGACAATCTGGGCTCTGCCCCGTCGCTTGCTCGGCGGTCAGAGCTCGCTCGGTTCCTTTTTCTTTTTTTTTTTTTTCTTCTTTTTCCCCTCAATTTTTTGGATCTCTCTTTTATTTTGTGTGTGGATGAGAGACATGCCCACCCACCCACGCCTTGGCACAGGAGGAGGTGCCTGCGGCGAGGGCCCCCACCCCCTCCCTAGCAGACACAAGGAGCTTCTGCACCCAAACCTACCTCATTTTAAGTGTTAGATTCTCTTTTTTTTTGTTGGTGTTTTTAAATGTGAGCCCCTACCCTTCCCAGACCACCCCCCGTCCCCTTGGAGGGGGGTTCTCTTGGGCTACTGGGGATGCAGCCCCTGCTCCCCTCCCTGCTCCTGTCCTGGATTTGGGGTCCCTAGTGAGGAGGGGGGAACGGCAACCCTTACACACACCCCCCCACGCACACCTGCCTCAATCCTGGGATCCCTACTGGGTGGGGGCACATTTTTCTCATGTGTCCCCCGCTAAATCCTGGCATCTCCAGTGAGGGGGAAGCACAGAGGGGACCCCAGTGCTTGTCCGCACCCTTGCCCTGGGAGCTACCAGCCCTGTGAGTGTCAAGGTGGGGATGGGAGGGGCTGGGCCTGTTCCCCAGTGCTGGGGTGGGGGGCTTGGGGGAGGGCCCTCCACCCACCCCCAGGCCCCAGGGCTGTGTAGCTGCCCTCAAGCATGGGGAGGTGGGGGGAGGGAAGGTTATTTATCTATTTATACCTTATATTGTATATATTAGATGGGGGGGGGCTTTTTGTGGTCTGCTGGGCTGAGATTTGATGGTGCAGGGGCAAAGGGGAGGCATTTTTAAACCCAATCTCTGTGGTTTTGGGGGCGGGGGGGGCCCCCAGGGCAGCCTCGGAGGGCGAAGCAGCAAGTGGGCATTACACACTGTGCCCCCCACCCCCCTCCAAGGCTGTTTCCTCCCCCAACCCCCGCTAGCTTGGGGGGGGCACTCAGAGGGTGGGACTGGGCTCTCTTAACGCACAAATGCACGGTGAGGGGGACCACCCTCCTGCCCCCCCCATCCCAGGGGGTTCTGGAACCCCCTCGGGGCTGGTGAGGAGGGGGGGAAGAGGGTTGTTACCTCACCCCTTCACCCCCCCCACACTGGCGCAGAGTTGGGGGGACGTTGGGGGGGGTGTTTGGGGCAATCTTTAAAAGCTGCTTCCGCAACTTCGTCAAAAGCTGCAAAAAGGTTTAAGGTAAAAAAAAAACAAAAAAAATAAAAACCCCCAAAAATATTAAAAAATAAGAGAAAAAAATCAATTAAAAATACTTAAAAGGCGCAAGTGGGGGTGGGCGGAGGAGGTTGGAGCTGCGGCACTGAGGCCGAGCAGAGCGGGCAACAGCCCCATTTTTACCAATTCCGGAACCACTGGATGTTATTTTAAAATAAAGCGCGTGAGAAGCCAGGGCGGCTGCGCCCCTGCCTGCAGTGAGAGAAGAATAAGGGGGCGTGGGGAGGGAAGGGCTTTGGGGAGGTTAGGGGAGATTTGGGGGGGTTGGAGAAGGGCAGTGGGGGGGCTGAGGAAAGGGTATAGAGGGGTTGAAGGGCTTGGGGAAGGGCACTGGGGGACTGGGAGGTGTGAAGAAGGGGGTTTGGGAAAGGAGTGGGGGGGCTGAGGGACATCCAGGAGGGCAGTGGGAGGGCTTTGAGGAGCTGAGGGGCTTGGCAGGGCTCAGGGAAGGGCACGGGGGTATGTCCAGGGGTTTTTGGTGTTCGCACAGTTCAGAGGGGATCTGAGTAGTGTTTGGGGGGGTGAGGTTGGAGGGGCTCCAGGGAGGTTCGGCGGAGGAAAGTGGTGGTGAGAGGGGGCCTGGTGGTTTGAGGAGAGGATCGGGGTTTGGTTTGGGGAGTCAAGTCACAGAATCACAGAACAACCAGGTTGGAAGGGACCCATCAGATCTTCTAGTCCAACCATTCCTATCAAACACTAAACTATGTCCCTCAATACCTTCCCTTCATCCACCCGTGCCTTAAACACCTCCAGGGAAGGGGAATCAACCACCTCCCTGGGCAGCCTATTCCAATGCCCAATGACCCTCTATGTGAAAAACCTCCTCCTAATGTCCAGCCTAAATCTCCCCTGGAGGAGCTTGAGGCCATTCCCTCTCGTCCTGTCCCCTGTCACTGGGGGGATCCACAAGGGGCTGGGGGGTTCGCGAGGGGGGCTGTGGAGGAGTCCTAGAGGCTCTGAGGGGCAAATGGGGGTGTCCAAAGGGGCACGGAGGGGGATCTGGTGCTCCCAGCGGCTTTAACCGTAATCCTGTGGGGAGGGGGAAAGTCGCCTTGCGGTCATTGGCTACGCGCTTCCGGTCATGTGAGAAGTGCTGGCGGGTGAGGGCACGACGCCGGGCGGAAGTAGAGCCTGGACCGGGCGGAAGTCGGGCGGCGGAGGGACGGAGTGGGGGCCATGGAGGTGCAGGGAGGCGGCGGGGCCGGGGGGACCGGGAGGAGACGGGGACCGGAAGTGGGAACGCGGGGGTGCTGGGGGGAACAGGGACCGGGGGGGTCCGGGGACGCGGTGTAACGGGGCCGGAGGGACCGGGATGGGGGTAACGGGGATCGAGAGCGTGGGCGCGAAGGTGCTGGGCCTGGGGGTATTGGGACCGGGAGGAGACGGGGGCCAGGAGGGGATGGGAACCGGGAGAGAATGGGGACAATGATGGGGCTGCTGAGGCTAGAGAGTAACGGGACCGGGAGGAAACGGAGCCAGAGTGCACGGGGCTGAGGATCCAGAAATAGGAGTAACGGGAACCGGGAGGCTGGGCATGGAGGAGGTGGGGACGGGGCAGTAACAGGGCTGGAGGGGACGGGAAATGCGATGTTGGGGACTGGGAGGGAAGGGGAAATGGGGAGGATAGAGCTGGGGGTGCTCGGGTTGAGGGGCTCGAGTATGGGAGAAAACGGTTACAGGAGGCCATGAGGAGGAAGTGGGCACTGGGACACTAGGAACAGGGCCAGGAGGGTGGGCACGGAGGTGCTGGGACTGGGCTGAATTGGGACCGGGAAGAAACGGGGATGAGAGGGGATGGGGTGCTGGGGACAGGGGGATGTGGAGAGAACGGAGATCAAGGAGGAGGCGGGAACGAGGGGGCTGGGAGGGAATGGGGGGACTGGGAGGGCAGGCATGGAGGTGCTGAGAAGGGAACAAGGGAGACTGGGATGAGGAGGGAGGGGGGCAGTGGGTGCTGAGGCTGCGGGGGGGACGCAGGCAGGGGGAAATGGAGGCCAGGCGTGAACAGGACCAGAGGCTGCCGCCTGGCCTGACATGGATCTGCCTGCAGGATCCCAGCCCAGCTGCAGAGAGCCCAGCAGAGCTGAGCCCCCTGGGGCTGGAAGGTGCGGTGAGGGTGTTCGGGAAGGCAGGGTGTAGGGGGGTCCCAGGAGGTGCTGTGTAGGTTTGGGTGTCCTGGGGTCTACAGTGGCCTTGGCTGTCCCTGTACTGGAGTTTGAGGGGTCCCTGAGCCCCAGAGTGGGGATCTTGGGTGACCCTAGGTTTGGCATTGTCCAGGGTTTAGGATACCCTGTGGCCCCGCAATGGTGGGGAGGTCTGGGCTGTTGCGGAGCCTGGGGCATCCTGGGGTTTGGGCTGTCACGGGATTTGGGTGATTCCCGGGATCAATGGTGTCCCAGGATTTAGGTATCTTTAGGTTTGGGGCTGTCCTGGATTCTGTGGTGTCCAGGCTTTGGGCTGTCTTTGGGTTTGAGGTGTCCTGGGGTGCCACCTGGCTTCCTGCAGGTACCTCACATTGCCTGTCCCCAGGAGAGCCCCCCCGTGGCCCCTACACCACCTTCATGAAGTCCCATCGCTGCTACGACCTCATCCCCACCAGCTCTAAACTGGTCGTCTTTGACACTTCTCTGCAGGTGGGATGGGGGCAGGATTTGGGCTCGGGGACGGGGAGCGGGCTGGAGTCTGGGGTCTTAACTGGGACTAGGTGCAGGATTGAGGCTGGAGGATGGGGGGGCAGGGACTAGGCCGGACTCTGGGGGCGTAAGTGGGACCAGGAGTAGAACTTGGTTTGGGGAACATGGACTGGACTGGGCTGGGGGCTTAACTGGGACCAGGGGCAGGATTTGGGCTGGGGGACACAGACTGGACTAGGGGCTTAACAGGGACCAGGAGCAGAATTGGGGCTGGGGGACAGGGACTGGGCTGGGTGCTTAACTGGGACCAGGGGCAGGACTGGGGCTGGGACCTGTGAGACAGGGACCAGGCTGGACTCTAGTGGCTCAGCTGGCACCGGGGGGAGGATTGGGGCTGCAGGACAGGGATCAGGCTGAGATGTGGCTACTGGGGGGTTCTTGCTCCTGTGTGACATCCTCTGTCCCCACTGTGGTGTCCCCTGTCCCCCCATCCCTGGCCACAGGTGAAGAAGGCTTTCTTTGCGCTGGTCACCAACGGTGTGCGAGCTGCCCCGCTGTGGGACAGCAAGAAGCAAAGTTTTGTGGGTGAGCGAGCAGGGACAGGGGGGAGCTTTGTGGGGCTGGCAGGACACCCCCCTTACCCTGCGCATCCCCCCAGGCATGTTGACCATCACCGACTTCATCAACATCCTGCACCGCTACTACAAGTCACCTATGGTGAGGAGCGGATGTGGAGCTTGAGCCTTTGGCATCCTGGAGTGGTTTGGGTGGGAAGGGACGTCAAAACCTACCCTGTTCCATCCCTGCCACGGGCAGGGACACCTCCCAATGGATCAGGGCTCCAAACCCCATCCAAGCTGACCCTGAACTCCTCCAGGGATGGGGCAGCCACCACTTCTCTGGGCAACCTGTGCAAAATCTGGATCGTGAAGAATTTTTTCCTGGTATCTCAATTTCCCCTCTTTCGGTTCAAAACCGTTCTCCCTTGTCCACTCCCTGATCAAGACCCCCCACCTCAGCTTTTCTGGAACCCTTTTCAATCCTGGAAGCTGCTCTAAGGTTTCCCTGGAGCCTTCTCCTCTTCAGGCTGGACAGACCCAGCTCTCACACTGTCCCTGTGGGATCCCAGCCTCTGCCCACCCCAGGGTTGATCCCAGTTTCTCTCCTTGTGCATAGGTGCAGATCTACGAGCTGGAGGAGCACAAAATAGAGACCTGGAGAGGTGAGTGGGATCACTGCCACCTGCCTCCCGTCCTCCCAGTCCTGCCTGGGTGACCAGAGCCCTGCAGGCCTGCACCTCACAGTGCCGCCAGTCCCCTCAGCATCCCCCTCTCCCCACAGAGGTCTACCTGCAGGACTCCTTCAAGCCACTGGTCTGCATCTCCCCCAATGCCAGGTACCCCCAGGCTCCAGGGAGGGAGGTAGAGCTGGCAGCAGCACCCTCGGGTGCGAGGCTGGGGTCTGCACAAGCCTCAACTCCCTCTCTCCCTTCTTCCCCACAGCCTCTTCGATGCCGTCTCCTCCCTTATCCAGAACAAGATCCACCGCTTGCCTGTGATAGACCCTGACTCAGGGAACACACTCTACATCCTCACCCACAAACGCATCCTCAAGTTCCTCAAACTCTTTGTGAGTCCCATTCCTCCTCCCTGCCCCACGGCGGCGGCGGGGGACGTGCCCAACCCCAGCAGTGCCAGGTACCCCCAGCTCCAGGACGGGCACAGCTCTGGTGTCTGGTGGATTTTGGGGTCCCCCAGGGCTCTGCATAGACCCTGCTGCTCGTCCCCTGTGCTGTTGCCACCTGGGGTTCCCCAGACCCTGCTCTGCACCCAGCGCTCTCTGCTTTCACTCCTAGGACCGTGGCCCAGGCCCCTCGCGAGGCAGGAGTAACTGGAGCTGTCAGCACCGTGGGGCCTGGGGTGCGGCGGGCTGAGCCAGCGTCAGCACTGTCCCCCTCCCCGTCCCCTGCAGATTGCAGAGGTCCCAAAGCCTGAGTTCATGGCCAAGACACTGGAGGAGCTGCAGATTGGCACCTACAGCAACATCGCCGTGGTGCGAACCAGCACCCCCATCTATGTGGCGCTGGGCATCTTCGTGCAGCACCGCGTGTCCGCTCTACCCGTTGTCGATGATTCGGGTAAGGATGGGGCATGGTGTGGGGCATGGCACGTTCTGGTTGTCTCCAAACCATGAGACTAGTCATAAGGAAGAATTTCGTCACCATGAGAGTGATGAGGCATTGGAACAGGTTGCCCGGGGAAGTTGTGGCTGCCCCATCCCTGGAGGGGTTCAAGGCCAGGTTGGATGGGGCTTGGGCAGCCTGATCCAGTGGGAGGTGTCCCTGCCCATGGTAGGGGTATTGGTGCTAGATGATCTTTAAGGTCCCTTCCAACCCAAACCATTCCATGATTCTATGAGCTCAGGGTCTGCACCCCTCAACGTGCTGTGGACCCATCCATACAGAAACGCAGCACCTCTCATGGCCGTTTTTTTTCCCCTCCTAGGGCGGGTGGTAGACATCTACTCCAAATTTGATGTTATTGTGAGTATTGAGGGGGCTACAAAGGTGGGGAGGTGGGAAAGCGTGAGGGTCCCATGGGATCTGGCCGTGTCCCTGACACCATTCTGGAGGTGCTTGGAGCACAAGTCCTTCGAGGAGTGACTGAGGGACATGGTGGGGTTTGGTCTGGAGCAGAAGAAGCTGGGGGGAGACCTCATTGCTCTCTGCAGCTCCTGGAAAGGAGATTGTGGTGAGGTGCGTGTTGGTTTCTTCTCCCAAGTAACATGTGATCAGATGAGAGGAAACAACCAGAAGTTATGCCAGGGGTGGTTTAGATTGGATATTGAGAAGATTTTTTTCACGAAAAGAATGGTGAAAGCCTAATAGATGTTGCCTAGGGAAGTGGTGGAGCCTTCGTCCCTGGAGGGGTTCAAACGACACGCAGACGTGGCACCTTAGGATGTGGTTTAGCAGACACAGTGGGGTTGGGCTGATGGTTGGACTGGATGAGCTTAGAGGGCATTTCCAACATGATTCCGTGTTTCTCTCTGCCCCAGAACCTGGCAGCAGAGAAGACCTACAACAACCTGGATGTGACGGTGACGCGGGCGCTGCAGCACCGCTCCCACTACTTCGAGGGCGTCCTCAAGTGTTACAAGTACGAGACGTTAGAAACCATCATCAACCGCCTGGTGGAAGCCGAGGTAACTGCGTCGATGGGCGCCAGTAATGGGGCGTGATGGGACTGCGATCCCCGCGCTGGCTTCAGACCCCCTGTGCCCCCCAGGTTCACCGGTTGGTGGTGGTAGACGAGAGCGACGTGGTCAAGGGGATCGTTTCCCTTTCAGACATCCTGCAAGCCCTGGTCCTCCCACAGGGCCCTTGAGGTGGTGGGGATGGTGACGTCGGGGGGATTCAGCCCCTCCTGGTGCCCCAATCCTCCTCTCCTGCCACACTGTGCCCCACCCCGCAAGCTGGCGGGGACCCCACTGTACAGACCGCAGTCACCAGCAGCGTCCAGCAATAACCTCCGGTCACGGGACAGCCCCACCCCTTCTCTGAGGGAGCGGGAACCCCCATGGCTCCCCCTGCACCCTGAGGCTGTGTTTGTGGGGTGCTTGGGCCACCCCCTGACCAAATCCAGGGGTGCAGGACTGCGTTTGGGCACCTCCGGCCCAGGGCCATTCCTTGCGCGCACTCACCCCACCTGCCTCACAAGGAATTTCACTGAGGGTGACTCAAATCGCCCTCCTCTAGCTCCGTCCCTTTTGGGGCTGCCTGCCCCATGCCCTCCACCCAGGATTATTCCACTCTGCACCCTCGCTGTGCTTCTCGGACGCTCTCTCACCATGCCTGCACCTGCCACTGCTTCGTGCGTGGAGAGGAATGGTGAATAAACGTGGATCTGGCACAAATCCAGCCTCGCTGGGAGGGGTTGGAGGGGGGTGCAGCGCTGGGAGGGGGTACTCGGAGAGGGAGGAAGATGAGGAGGAATCTGCTGAGCTCACCCAGACCCTCAAATCCCTGTTTGTTCCGCCTGTGGCTTCTCTAAAAGGCTGGGATTGGGGACGGGGACCTGGCGGGACACGGGGACGCTGGCGGTGGAGACAGCGGTGAGCACAGGGCACTAGATGGCACTGGGGGGTTTTTGGGGTGGTCACCAGGCACCTAGGTCACAGCTGGTGCGGCTCGGGGGAGGTGCGAGGTCTGGCTGTATGCTGAGCACGGCACATTCCAGGCCAGGGGGGAGGCTGGGACGTGACCACCGCCGGTGCCGAGGTCCGGCACGGAGTCCGGTGCGGCGGTGCCAGGTGAGAGCTGGGACAGGTGCTTGTGGGCATGGGAGGTTTTGGGGGGGGCCGGTGCCACACTGGGGGGGCTGTTACCGTTGCCATGCCGCCGCCGGAGGGTTGCTAAGCTCCGCTTGGAGCCCGCGTGGGCTGCAGCGCTCGGTGCCAAACCCAGCATCGCTTCACTTTGGTGCAGGGGGGGAAGGGATCCCGGGGTGGGTAGGGGCGCCCTGGGTACGGCTGCTGGAGTCCCCACAGCACACGGGGCTCCCGCCTGGCAGGGCCTTCGTTCACTGCGGACTCTGGCCTCGCGTGGCACCGGGCGGGACGCAGGGTCACGCGTGAGGCTGGCCACACGCGCAGGCAGGTGGGCGCGTGGCTGCGGTGAGCGTGTGGCAGCAGGGTCCCGCGTGGCGGGAACCACCCTAGGGCCATGCTGGGTGGTCCTGAGCAGGGTGCTGGGCGCCTGCGGATCTGCGAGAGGACCAAGCTGCTGCTGGTGGAGATCGACACGGTAGCGTGCTGCAGCCCGGGCGCCGGCATGGCCGCGGGGTGCCAGCCTGCACCCCCCTGGACCTACCGTCACGTCGCCGGGGAGTACGCGTGAGTGGGGATGAGCGACGAGGTGGGGGGCTCTATCCTGTGCCCCAGCGGCCCCCCCGACCCCTCACGCCCCCCCTTCTTTCTTGCAGGTACCTGGAGCAGCGCTTCGTGGCTGAGCTGGCCCCACCCTGGCCCCCCGTGCCCCCCACTCCGCCCCAGCGCCCACAGGACTTTGCCCCCCGGCCTCCTCCGACCCGTTGCCCCCCAAGACGACGTGAGGGGATGTGGGGCAGAGCAGCCTGGGGCCAGCCCCCCCCATCTGCTCCCCATCTTCCAGCACAGGGGGAGCGGCTCGGCCCCCCCAGCTACGCAGCCCACATGCAGCGGGTGCAGGCGGCTCCCCTTCGCCATGGGGGGCCACCCCCTTACATCTCGCCCCCGGCTTACGATGCTCCCCACCGCACCCTGCGGCTTCGGCCCCCGCAGGGACCGCACGGCCCCCGCCCTACCCTCCCCCGGAGCCGCAGGCTCGTGCCGGGGGGCTGGAGCCACACGCTGCCCCGAGCAGCCACTGAAAGTGGCCACCAGCGGCCCCGCGGGACACAGCTGTCCCCTGGCTGGGGATCTGGCCCCCCCCGACACAGCCAGACGCTACCCAGGGCAGCAGCCGGCAGGGAGCGTGGCTGGGGGGCTGGCAAGAGGGGGCGGCGGGGGACGGGGGGTCACGTCCTCATCGATGCCACCCGTGTGGTGGTGCGAGCGCAGTATGTACCCCCCCCGCAGCGGCACCAGGTCCACTACACCGGGGGCTCCCCGGGACCTACCGCACCCCCGGGCACCCCCCCGGCACCTTCCAGCGCTGCGACTACCCCAGCAGCACCCAAGCCCAGCCAGGAGCCTCCAGGTAGTCCACGCAGTCCTTGGATTGGCCCAAACAGCCGCTCCCGGGGGCATCCCCTACCGCGGCGGCCGGTGCTGTATGCCCAGGCGCTGCGCGAGGCCGTGTCACGGATCCGGCGGCACACGGCACCAGACTCCGATTCGGAGGCAGAAGGGGGCATGGGGGGGTCCTGGCGGCAGCTCTGCCGCGACCCCCGCGCCTACAGCAGCAGCAGCAGCAGCTTGGAGAGCATTGGGGTACCCCCACGCCCTGCCAGCCCCCCCTGTGCGTAAGGGGTGGTGCTTAGTGGGGTGTGATGTGGATGGGTGGGGCTTAAGGGGGTGTGGAGGCTGCGTGGGTGGAGCTTAACGGGGGGTGGCTCGGGGGTGGGGCTGTGGAGCCCAATAAAGGCTGCGACATCCAGGTGGCAGTGCCTCCATCTGTGTGGTGAGGGAGGGGTTGATCAACCCTGGGGATTTGGCAGGACCAAGGATCCACCAGGAGACTTGGAATCTGTGAGGGAAAAGGGGCTCGAGATGCTGGTTTGCAATGGCCAAACACGAGGCAGCAGTGGCCCAGGTGGCCAAGGAGGCCACTGGCATCCTGTCTTGGATCAGAAATGGGGAGGTCAGCAGGAGCAGGGGTGGGATTGTCTCTCTGGTGAGCCCACACCTCGAATCTTCAGCTTTGGGTCCCAAGAAGGACCTCGGGGGGGTCGTAGAGCAGGAGTTTGGGGAGAGGCTGAGGGGCAGGGGAGGTTGGTCTGGAGAAGAGGAGGCTGAGGGCGGACTTCATTGCTCTACAACTGAAAGGAGGCTGTGGGGAGGAGGGTGTTGGTGTCTTCTCCCAAAGTACAAGGGATGGGATGAGAGGAAATGGCCTTGAGTTGCACTCAAAGAGGTTTAGATTGGATATTGGGAAGAATTCCTTCACGGAAGGGGCTCTCGGGCACTGACAGGGGCTGCGCAGGGTGGTGGTAGAGTCCCTATCCCTGGAGGGCTTCAAAAGCCAGGGAGAGCAGGTGCTCATGGATGTCTCAAAGGTGGCAGGGATGGCTGGACTCGATGATCTCAAAGGTCTTTTCCAACCAGACTTCCAGGATTCTATAATGAGGGGGTGAGTGCAGCAGCCCCGGCCTTGCGTCATGGCCCCGGGGGGGACCCTGCATGAGTCAGTGGGGGGTTCGGCCCCCTCCCCGAGCTGCAGCCACCTCTGAGTCACAGCACGGGGGACAAGGATCCCCGCGGCCAGGGGGAAACCGCACAAACACCGCGTCCAATTTGCACGTTATTTAAAACCGGCTCCTCCTCCGCCCCACTCTTGGACCCTGTCATTATCCCTTGACACCGGCCTGGAGGCCGCGGCGTGGGGCAGCCGGCGCAGCGGGGGACCCAGGCGTCTGGGGGGGGCCGCTGCGGGGCAACCCTGCGGCCACATCACCCCACGCATCCCTGTCCTGGCACGGGGCCTCAGGTGTCCGGCACAGCACCGCTCTCTGGGGCTGACCTGCGCTGCTGAGGCGACCTTGGCCACCACGGCGCTTGCGGTGGGGCTGCTCCAGCTGCTCTAAGGCACAGCTTAGAGTGGTCTGGCACGGCATTGCCTGGTATGGCACGGCACAGGGTGCTCTGGCACGGTCTGCCACGGCTCAGCACAGCACAGAAGAGCTCAGTATGGCCTGGCACAGCTCGGTGGGACTTGGCACGGCTCGGTGCGGCCTGGCACGCCTCGGTGACCTCGGAGCGGTGCCACCCGCGGCCGCCAGGTGGCGCTGGGCACCGGGAACAGGGGGTGGACACCGAGAGGACCCGGGGACGGATGCGAGTGTCCCCAAGAGCCGTGACCCGTGCGTGTCACTCGTGTCCCCAGAGAGACACGGTCGTGCACGTGCCGGTGCCTGCCGTGTCCCTGAGAGCCGTGACCCACACATGTCACCGACCGTGTTCCCAAGAGCCGTGACCCCCAGGCGCACCTGGCACTGGTCGCACCACAAGCCCCGTGTGCCAGCAGCACCGGCCGTGTTCCCAGAGAGTGGTGCCTGACGCCCCACGCCAGTGCCAACCGCTCCATGGCCGCGCAGTGCCACCTGCCATGTCCACCTGCAGCCATTGTGCCCACCCTGTCCCTGCACCACGCCGGCCACCTCATCTGGTGGCCACAAGTTCTGGCCATGCCATGTCCCACCTGTGCCCGCAGCGCCAGCCCTGTCCCTGTGTGGCACACTGTCTGCCTCGTTTGGTGGCCACAGGGTGCTGGCCGTACTCTGTCCCTGAGCTGCGCTGGCCACGCGGTGCTGGCCACACGGTGCTGGCCACGCTGCAGCCTCTCCCAGGCCGCTCGAAGGAGCCGGCGGGAAACGGGGATGCGGTGAATGTGGCATTGTTGCGCGGGGTTGGAGTCACAGATAATTACCTCAATTAGTTACAATGGCAGAGTAATAAATACAGGCTTAGCGGCTCCTACCCCACTGCGGCTTCTCAGATTAATCCAGCGCGGGCGAGCGGAGCTGAAAGGAGTGATGGACAATTCATTAAACCCGCCGAATGCCGCACAAGGCACCCGTGAAGGCCGGCGTTAGCCCCCAGCAGCTCTGGCTTTGTCCCTAATTGTTCGTTTCGGGTCTTGGTCACCTATCGGGGTGTGGGTGACGGCGACGATCCCCCCGCGGCTGGCATGCCCAGGGATTAGAGGCCAGCCCTGCCACGGTTGCTGGGTGCTCTGGCCCCTCACCCGAGGAATGTGGGAGCCAGGGAGGGGGGAATGGCGGCTGGACAAGCCAGGAGTTGGCGGGATGCAGGTCCGCAGCACCGGAGGAGAGGGCAGCTGGGATGGGGTGCAACGAAGGCGGCAGCTCACAGGGTGTGGGGTGGGATGTGTTGGGATGGGATGAGAATGGGATAGGATGGGAAGGGCAGTGGGATAGGGATAGGATGGGATGGGAATGGGAAAGGGCCCGCAGTAGAGCAAAGGCCGTTCACCAGCCTGTGCAACTGGGCATGGTCCTGTCCCTCTGTCCTGCAGTCCTGGGCACAGCTCTGTCCTTCTTGTCCCACACCTTTAGGCACAGCCCTGTCCCTCTGTGTGGCACCCCGAGCACTGTACTGTCCCTCTGTCCCACACCTCTGGGCTCCATTCTGTCCCTTTGTCCCACACCCTTGGGCACAGCCTCATCCCTCTGTCCTGTCCCTGGGGATCCCAGCTCACACAGACCCCACTTGCTGCCCCAACCCAGCTGTCACCCCCTCCCCCAGATGTACTGGGCTGCCGCAGGGTGGGACTTCTCTGTCCCTGTCCCATCCAGCCCTGGCTATTTCCAGCGCCAGGCTGGGGTGCCCCTGACAGCCCCGGGGGTCGTGGCCGCCTGGGGTGCCTGGCAGTCACCAACATGCAGGAAAAGCTGAGTAAGAGAGGTGACTTATGCGAATGTCATTATCTCTATTCCTCTCTCTACCGCAAGAAAACAGGCTATTTTCATGCCCTCTGCCTGGGCAGAATTTAGCAGGCAGATAACTCCAGCAGGAGGGAGATGCTCCCATGGTTATTTCGGGCTCTGTTCCTTTCCAGTCGTTTTGTCTCCCATTTTTTTTGCTTTCCTTTCCCCACACCAGGCTCTGTTTTTACCTTGGCATGGACAGCAGGGGCCCTTGGTGTTTTTTTACCACGCCCCCCCCCCTAGGTCTAAACATCAACTTTTCCACTATCGGATATTTTGGGTTGCAGCGTCATCACCACAGCCTTTGATGTCGCGGATCCCCAGGGGCCCCACGAGGTTCCCGGCTCTGGCTGTGGGGCAACCCGGGCACCGGGGACCCCCTGCCCCGGGGTTCACCCAGTGCTGGATGAGGGGATGGAAGGTTGCAGCCCATGGCTTTGTGCTATCCTGTTTCCAAGGTGAGGAGTTAGGGAGCAGAAGCGGAATTGTGAGCCCTGGAGGATGCCCTTCCCAGGGGTGCCCATCCTGGGGCTCTACCCATTCCCTTGGGATCCTTCCCCCAGAGTAAAACCCACCCCAAGGGATTGCCCACCTTGGTGGGATGCCCATCTCCGTGGGATACCCGTCCCAATGGGATACCTCTCCTGGAGAGATGTTGCTCCCAAGATGCCCATCCTGGGGATGTGTCCATCCCTCTGGGATCCTACTCCCAGGGGAAAACCCATCCCAGGAAGATTCCCACCTCAGTGAGATGATTATCCCGAGGGGGTGCCCAACCCAAGGGAACACCCATCCCAGAGGGATACTTGCCCTGGGGGATGCTGTTCCCAGGGATGCCCATCCTGGGGCTGTGTCCATCGCTTTGGGGTCCTTTGTCCAGGGGGAAAACAATCCAACCCTGTTGTGGAACCCACAGGCACTCATGCAGCATCTTGGTGGGTTGCTCATGCCAGGTGAATGCCCCTTCTCGGGGGGAGCCCACCTTGATGGGACTCTTGTTCCAGTGGGAAACCCATCCCGGAGGCATACTCTTCCCTGGGATGCCCATCCTGGGGCTGTGCCCATTTCCCGAGGGATAAATACATCACAGGGGGATGCCCAGCCTGGGGGACACCTGTCCCAAGGGGATGCCACCACCACCACCGGCGTCCATCCCAGCAGGTAAATCCCAGCCGTGGAGCTGCTCCCCCCACTCCTTTGCCTCCAGCTGCAGCCAGACCCCGCGTGAAGGTGTGGGGCTCCGTGTGGGGCTGGTGGCCAGTCCTGTTCGCCCTCCCAGCTCTGGTCACAGCAGTGCCCTCCCTTGCCCCTCTCCTCCCCCAGAACCAAAGGGAGCCGTCAACCCCAGCCGGGAGCGGTGACGGACGATGTTCATTCCCTGTCTGCCGTCTTGTACCTCCCGTCCAACGCCTGGCCCCAAAGGAACAAGCCCCACCACCCCAGCGAATTCCAGCAGCTGAGGATGCTGCAGCCAAGGTGCCGTGGTGATGGGTGCCCCAGCCGTGGGGTTGGACACCCCGGTCAGGAGAGGCAGCGGGGATGGCTGGACTGGAGATGGGCATGGGGGGAGAAAGAAGGAGGGGAGGGTATATAGAAGGCAGAGGGAAAGAGGAGAAGGATGGGCAGACAGATGACTGGAGGGGCTGATGAACATGGAACGGGGAGGTGATGGATGTAGGAAGGGATAGATGGATGATGAAGGGATGGAGTGGTGGATGAAAGGAGGGATGGATGGATGGATGGATGGATGGATGGATGGATGGATGATGAAGGAATGCATGGAGGGAAGGAAGGATGATGAAGGGATGGACATGGGGGAACCCCATCCCCACAGTTCAGGGGACATTGCCCCTCTCCACACTTCATCCCCTCCCTCCTCCAGTCCCCTCAAAACCAAATCAAAGCAAGACTGATAAAAATATATCTTTTATTCTTTTCTAAAGGCTATCAGTGAAACTCGTACCAAAGTATTATTATTATTATTAATTATTATTATCTTTACTTATAAAAACCAGGGCCTGGGACCACCAAAGCGCAGCAGGGGCAGGGGTGAGTGGCCAAGAACCGTCCACAATAAATATTTTATTTACAGCAAAAAGGGGACCCCGTGGAGCCAGGAACGTGGCCAGGAAGGTGCATGGCACCAAGCCCACCCAGGCCGGCCTCTGGCCCTGGGGTGGCCATTCGAGGGTCCCCAGGGGCTCACAGGCACTCGTGCAGCACCTGGGTGTTGGTACAGTTCAGGCAGCTGACGTGGCAGCACCAGTGGAAGGTGCAGTTGCAGCGCTCGGTGACTCGTTGGGTGCGTGTGCGGTACCCGCGCCCACAGCACAGCAGCTCACACCCGTCCAAGCCCGGTGAGGAGCTGTTGCAGAAGCGCCCGGCCGTGCCTGCCGTCCCCATCTTCCCGCTATAGGTGCAGAAATTGGGCGACTTCTCGAAGTAGACGAGGTCGTGGGGCGAGGGAGGTTTGTGAGCTGGGTTCTCGGGCTCCAGGTGATGCAGCTCCACCCGCGATGCCCGGTTGCTGCCCTTGTTGCCATAGATGACGCGGGAAGCCCCATCGAAGCGATCCTTCAGGACGTCGCCCACGGCGCGGAAGGTGGGCAGCCGCATCCAGCACGTGCGCACAGTGCAGGAACCTGACATGCCGTGGCACTTGCACTCCTGACGCATCTCTGAGAAGACGGTCTGAAAGGGTCAGGGGGGACATAGGGTGCCATGAGCAGCCGGAGACTCCCCTAGGGACCAACACCCTCTCGCTCCTGCTTCCCCACAGCATCGTGTCACACTCAGCCCATCAAAACCGGATGGGAAACAATTTTCTGATGGTTCCCAACTGATGGTTGGGGGGGGAGGGGGGGGGGGGGGTGTGTGTGCTCCGTGGCCGTGCCTGTCCCCCAACCCTGGCGCTGCCCTCAGCGTCACCATGCCCTCACCATGCGACCAGCCTCGTTGTTGTGCAGGTTCATGAGGAAGCGCAGGTCACGGCCCTTCTCGCTGGAATCCACGAACTCCCTCCCAAAGAGGCGCCCGAAGTCGATGTTGTCGCTGCAGCCCCCCCAGTGCCAGTCAGGCCCCCCAGGACCACGGCGCCGGTAATCGCAGGTACAGGACTCGATGGAACCCTCGGAGCAGGACCGGGCTACCGAGTGGGTCACGCCGGCACTGGTGATGGCAAAGATGAACGCCGTCTCCCGGCAGCCTACAGAGAGGAGCAGAGCCTTGGGGGGCTGCTGGGATGGGGACAAGGGGGCAACCGGCGTCCCCCTCAAACCATAGCCGTGAGGGCTTGGGAACGGGTTGATCCAGGAACCGTTTGCCGAGCAGCCCAGCTTGGGGATGCCGTGGAGGGGATGTGGGGAGCCCGGCGTTGCCCCACGGCCTCACCTCGGTTAACGATTTTGCCGAAGATGTTGGGGCCTTGGGAGGTGGGACAATTCCAACGGCGGTTGCGGAATTGCCACTTGCACTCCTTGATGGCCGTTTGGAGGCCGGAGCTGACGCTGTGCAGGATGCCAGGGTTCTGGCGGATCAGCTTGCGCTGCTTGCGGCTTAGGAGCTGCAGGCTGGGGTCCAGCACCAGCTGCACGTTCTTGGAGTCTGTCAGCAGGTTGGTGGACGAGGCCACGTTGATGATGCCCCTGCAGCAAAGGAGGCAACGGCCATCACCGGCGAAGGGTCCCTGCTCCCCACATTCAACTCCACTGGGGGGTCCCGAAATCGGCCCCTCTCCCCCTACCTTAACTCCGCCAGGGGTCCCTGCACCCCGCTCCCCATATTTAACCCTACTGGGGATCCCTGCACCCCGCTCCCCGTATTTAACCCTACTGGGGGTCCCTGCACCCCACTCCCCGTATTTAACCCTACTGGGGGTCCCTGCACCCCACTCCCCGTATTTAACCCTACTGGGGATCCCTGCACCCCGCTCCCCATATTTAACCCTACTGGGGGTCCCTGCACCCCACTCCCCACCTTAATGCTGCCAGGAGTGCCTGACCCAGCCCCTCTCCCCCCGCCATGGGGAAGGGCTGCGGCCCACGGGGGTCCCTACACCCTGCTCCCCAAATTGACCTCACTGGGGGGACCCGTCTGAGCTCCAAGGGTTCCCTGCTCTCCACTCCCCGCGTTTGACACCCCCGAGGGGGTCTTCGTCCCCCGCTCCCCGCTTTAACCCCCCCAGGGGTCCCTGCGTGCCGCTACCCGCCTTGATCCCAGCAGGGAGACCCGCATCCTATTCCTCTCCGGGGAGAGGTCCTCGCACCCCACTTTAACGGCACCCGGGGGTCCCCGAGCCCCCCTTCCCCGCCCGAACCCCACCGCGGGTGCCCGCGCTCGTCTTCGCCACCCGAACCCCGCGGCGGGGGGGACCCCGACCCGGTCCCTCTCCGGCGTCAGAGCGCCCTCCTCCCCGGGCGCCCCCGGTTCCCCCCCCCCCACCCCCGCCCGGTGCCGGTGCCGGTGCCGGTGCGGCCGGACTCACCACCAGCGCCCGCTGTTGTTGACGGCCAGGGTGTTGGAGAGCGAGGAGAGCGCCAGCGCCCAGAGCGCCCGCAGCGCCAGCCCCAGCGCCGCCGCTCGCATCGCTCCGGCCCCGGTTGCCCGGGCACAGTGCTCGGGACGCAGCCCGCCCGCTATTTATGGTCGGCGGAGCCCCCGGCCCGGCCGCTACAGCCACGCGTGTTTCCGGACGCGCGGGGCGGGCGGCGACGGGAGGCTGCGGGGGGGGGAGCGACGGGAGGGACGGCCGCGGGACGGCCACCGACTGCGGGACCGGCCGCGGGGGGACCGGCACACGGGGACGGGAGTGCGGCGCTCGGGGGGTCCCGCTTCGATCCCCGGGGGCGGCGTCGGGTTGGGACGCGCTCGGCGCCCGGTGCCGCCGCTCCTCGGCCGCTCCTCCGCCGCTCCGCTGTCCGTGCGCTCGATACCCCGCGCCGGTGCTCACCGCCCGGTGCGAGCGCTCGGCGGTCCGCGGGTGCTATCCGTGCTCCGCGCCCGGTGCCGGCTCCCGGTACCCGGCGTTCGGCGCCCGGTGCCGGTACCCGGTACGCGTCGCCCGACGCCCGTCGCCCGGGGTCCGACGGCGGCACCCGGTACCGGGGCTCAGCGGCCGGTGCCGGTAGGCGCTCCCGGTAGCCGGTACGTGGCGGCTCCCCGGGGAGCTCGGACTCCGTTGGGCGCTGCGGGGGCTCGGAGCTCAGCGCCCGGGAGCATCTTCCAGCCCCTTCCCTCTTATAGGGGCGGCGCGGAGGGTCCCCGCGGGCCGCTCCCCGAACAATGCCCGAGCGGCGGGAGCGGCGGCGCCGGGGCTGGCCCTCACGGAGAGGATTACCCGGTGGGGCGGATGCGCCCCGGCCCCGCGCCCCGAGAGCCACCGGCGGGGGCGGGGGGGGGGGGATCTGCTGCTGCCCCCCTTCCCTCCGCATCCCCGGTACCGGACCCCACCTCACCCCACCCCCCCCCAGGAGCACACGCTCCACCGGTACCGGGGCTGGGGAGGGGGGGCTCGGGGGGCACACACGGTCTGGGCCAGCGAGGGAGGGAGAGAGGAGCGGGTCCGGGAAGGGTCTGGGATCTCCCGGGGCAGCACGGGGGGAGCGGGGACCGGGATAGCCCCGGGCGCACGGTGCGGGCAGAGCTTAGGGACCCCGTGTGCGAACCACCGGCTTCTGGGTGGGGTGGGTAGGGTAGGGTAGGGCAGGGTAGGGTAGGGTAGGGTAGGGGGCGTCGTGCAGCCCTCCGGGGGCGTCGGGGCTGTGCCGGGGCCGCCCCGGGGCTCCCGGTCCCCTCGGCCGCAGCCGCTGCGACGGGACAGCGGTGACCTTGGCCCGGGCGGAGCTGTCCGGGTGGAACCGCCACTGGGATCCGTGTGGACGGGGACACACTACCGAGGAGCGGGAGGGAGGGGGAGACATGGAGAGAAGGATGGATGAGGAGATGGATGGAAGGAGAGGGAGATGGAGGAATGGAGAGTCGGAGGAAGGGATGGAGGGACTGAAGATTGGATGGGGAGACAGTTGGAGGAATAGAGGGACAGATGGATGGAAAGATGGAGGGGGATGGAGAGGTGGACGGTTGGATGAGGAGATGGATGGAGGAGGAGGGAGGGAAAGGTGGATGGAGGGTGGATGGGGAGATGGATGGAAAGATGGAGGGATGGATGGAGGGATGGAGGGATGGATGGAGGGATGGAGGGAGGGATGGATGGATGGAGGGAGGGATGGAGGGAGGGATGGATGGATGGAGGGATGGAGGGATGGATGGAGGGATGAAGGGATGGTTGGATGGATGGAGGGATGGATGGATGGAGGGAGGGATGTATGGAGGGATGGATGGAGGGATGGAGGGAGGGATGGAGGGAGGGATGGAGGGAGGGATGGAGGGAGGGAGGGATGGATGGATGAAGGGATGGATGGATGGAGGGATGGATGGATGGATGGAGGGATGGATGGATGGAGGGATGGAGGGATGGATGGATGGATGGAGGGATGGAGGGATGGAGGGATGGATGGATGGATGGATGGAGGGATGGATGGATGGAGGGATGGAGGGAGGGATGGAGGGATGGATGGATGGATGGAGGGAGGGATGGATGGATGGATGGATGGATGAAGGGATGGAGGGAGGGATGGATGGATGGAGGGATGGATGGATGGAGGGATGGAGGGAGGGATGGAGGGATGGATGGATGGATGGAGGGAGGGATGGATGGAGGGAGGGATGGATGAAGGGATGGAGGGATGGAGGGATGGATGGAGGGATGGATGGATGGAGGGAGGGATGGATGGATGGATGGAGGGATGGATGGATGGAGGGAGGGATGGAGGGATGGATGGAGGGATGGATGGATGGATGGATGGATGGATGGATGGATGGATGGATGGATGGAGAGACAAGATTGGATGGTGAGATGGAGGGAGGGAGATGGGATAGATGGTTGGTGGGGAGATGGATGGAGAGGTGGAGGGAAGGAGGGGTGGAGAGATGGATGGGGAGATAGAAGAAAAGATGGAAGGAGGGATGGAGGAATGGAATTTTGGAAGAGATGGGTGAAAGGGCGGATGGAGGAAGATTGGATGAGGTTATGTAAAGCTGGTGAGATGTGGGGGGGGTGCTTGGGGAGATGGAAGTTTAGAAGAGATGGAAGGAGGGACGGACGTGAAGACGGTTGAGGGCAGGTAGGGCTGGGGGGGCCTGGGCGCCTGCGGCCAGCACAGTTCTGTGGGGGCACTGCTGGCACGTGGCCCATGTGGACGAGGGGAGGGCCGGGGGGGGGCAAATGTAATCCCCCTGGGGCCGTTGCCCTGGACCAGTCATGCGGGGCCGGATTAGCCCCTCTCACGGCTTCAATTCAAGGTGGGACAAAGCCCATTTTTGGGGGTGTCAGAGCGGGCACCCTCCCTCCCCGCTGCTCCGGCAGGCAGCTCCTCCGCCGCCTCCGCCCCCGTTCCCGGCCGGGCCGTGTCCGCGCCCTCGAGCCGCCGCCCCGTCGGGGCTCTCGGGGCTGAGGTCAGCCGGGGCGGGGGGGGCCCTGGCCGGGGCCCTGCCCCCCCCCTCCCCCTCCTCCAACCACTCCGGGGGTCCCCGTTCCTCCCGATTCCACCCTCCCTCACGCTTCCATCCCGGGGATCCTCCTTCTTCCCGACCGCCCCGGTCCCACCGCGACCCCCCACCCCGCCGAGCCCTTAGTGGGCTCCTAGCCCCGCTCCTCCTCGTTGCCCCTCCCCAGAGCTGCTCGCACCGGGGGAGGGGGCACCAGCGCCGACATTGAGGTCCTGGCCCTCCCGCCCTGACGCTATTGGGGTCCTCTGGCCCCTCCCGTGCGATTAGCGGGGTCCCCGGTGCCCCCTGCCTCGAGCACCCTCTCCCCCCCCCCCCAAGCCGTGAGCCCCCGAAGCAGCTCACACCTGGGGGGGTCACCGCCCCCCGTGCCATTATCGGGGTCCCGGTTTCCCCTCGTGTCCCGTTCCCTCACCCCGTCGAGTCTCTACCCCCCGCCCCAAGTTGCTCGTATCGGGGGGAGCACCGGGAAGCCTCACGCAATGATTGGGGTCTCGGTCCCCCCCCCCGGTGCCGTTACTGAGGCTCCCCGGTGCCCCCGCATCAAATTATTGGGGTCCTCGCTACCGCCGTCCAACACACCGCGTACCCCCGGTGTGCCCCCCCCCCCCCCCCCCCCGCAGCTGCTCATACCGGGGTGGGGGGGGGGCACCGGGAGCCCCAGACAATTATTAGGATGTTTCCCCCCCCCACGTCGTTATATTGGGCTCCTCCCGCAGCTGCTCATTACCGGGATGGGAGCCCCATACAATTATTAGGGTGTCCCCCCCCCCCCCCGTCGTTATTGGGCTCCCCCCGCAGCTGCACATACTGGGGTGGGAGCCCCATACAATTATTAGGGTGTCGTCCCCCCCCCACGTCGTTATTGGGCTCTTCCCGCAGCTGCACATACTGGGGTGGGGGGGTCACCGGGAGCCCCAGACAATTCTTAGGGTGTTCCCCCCCCCCCCGTCGTTATTGGGCTCCCCCCCGCAGCTGCTCATTACCGGGGTGGGAGCCCCATACAATTATTAGGGTGTCCCCCCCCCCACGTCGTTATATTGGGCTCTTCCCGCAGCTGCTCATACCGGGCTGGGAGCCCCATACAATTATTAGGGTGTTCCCACCCCCCCCTCACGTCGTTATTGGGCTCTCCCCGCAGCTGCTCATACCGGGGTGGGGGGGTCACCGGGAGCCCCAGACAATTATTAGGATGTCCCCCCCCCACGTCGTTATTGGGCTCCCCCTGCAGCTGCTCATACCGGGGGGGGCG
This sequence comes from Coccyzus lansbergi, assembly GCA_033558105.1. Classification (NCBI taxonomy): domain Eukaryota; kingdom Metazoa; phylum Chordata; class Aves; order Cuculiformes; family Coccyzidae; genus Coccyzus; species Coccyzus lansbergi. The sequence continues at coordinate 172 of JAUMJK010002366.1, read as the reverse complement.
GCGACACCGGCTTTTCTCCCCCCCTCCCCCCCCCCCCCCGTCCCCCGCACTGCTGCATCCGTTGCCATGGGAACGGCTCGCGCCTCTCGCGAGCTCGCGCCCCCCCCCCCCCCCGCGCGCGCCGCCAGCCCCGGAGCTTCCACTTGTCGGGGGGAAGGGGAGGGGGGGGGGG
>JAUMJK010002364.1:0-97754 GCA_033558105.1 Coccyzus lansbergi | reverse complement strand
CGCGTCTTGGACTCTGCGTTGGGGGGCGTGACTTCTGTAGTAAGGGGCGTGGGCCTCGCGCGCCGCAGCCCCCTCGGTCCCGGCAGAAGATGGCGGCGGTGCCGGTCCTGGCCCGTCGGATCGCCCGCTCAGGTGCGCCCGGACCCGGTCCCTGCGTGTCCCCACCGCCCCGCCCAGTGTCCCCCGCCGTGGGTCAGCGTGTCTCCGTTCCCCCCACTAGGGTTCTGCGTGTCTCCGCCCTCTCCCTCCATGGGTCAGGGTGTCCCTGTGTCCCTTCACCATGGGTCAGGGTGTCCTCCTGTCCTCCCTCAGAGAGGGTCAGGGTGTTCCCGTGTCCCCTCGCCGTGGGCCAGGGTGTCCCTGTGTCCTCCCCATGGGTCAGTGTGTCCTAGTGTCCCCTCCCCGTGGGTCAGGGCGTCCTTGTGTCCCCTCACCACGGATCAAGGTGTCCCCATGTCCTCTCACCGTAGGTCAGGGTGTCCCTGTGTCCCCTCACTCTGGATCAGGGTGTCCCTGTGTCCCCTCTCTGTGGGGCAGGGTGTCCCTGTGTTCCCTCATCCATGGATCAAAGTGTCCCCATGTCCCCTCACCGTAGCTCAGAGTGTCCCTGTGTCCCTTCACTGTGGCTCAGGGTGTCCTCATGTTCACCCTCAGTAGATCAGCGTGTCCCAATGCCCTCTCTCTGTGACCCAGAGTGGCTACCCTGCCCATTCAGAGCAGTTTTGGGGAGCACACCTCACGGCCGTGGTGGCTGTGCCCTGCTCAGCCCTACCTGCTTCTGTCCCCCCAGGTGTGCTGCCCCTCTGCCGCCAGCTGCCGGTGTGGGGCAGAGCCGCCCGGCAGCCCCCCAGCCTCCCACTCGCCCCGTGTCGTGCCTTCAGCAACAACAAGATCCAGGTGGAGCTGGACGAGAGCTCAGGTATGGCAGGCAGCACCTCAGCAATGTCACCTGCCTCTTGTGGGATGTGGGCAGGGGGGGTCTGTCCTGTGCCTGCCCCACAGCCTTGGGTGTCGAAAACCACCAAAGCCGTAGATGTTCCAGCTTCAGATGCTTAGGACCCTCAGGGAGAAGTGTTTGGGGGCAGGAATCTCACTAGTCATGGGCACATCAGGTGTTCAGGTGCTTTATGAGTGCCACAGGCAGACCCGAGCTGTCACCATGGGCAGACCTCTTGCCCCATCCTCACTGTGGGGTCCCTGCTTTAGAGAAGGCAGCAGCGGCCTGGAATTTCTGTGTCCTGGCTGCCAGGAATAGCTGGCATGTCCCCACACCGAACAAAGGGTGCCTCTTCCTGAGGCTTCCCAGGGCCTGCCTCTGGCTGCTGGGAGTCTGTGTGCATCCTCAGTCTGTCCCCAGCCTGGACACGGCTGCTGCACGCACACTGAGCACTCGCTGAGGACCTTTTAGGGTAGAGTAGTGCTGTTTGGGAGGGAACAAAGGCTCAGAGCCCTTCCCACAGTGGCTCTGTGGGCATGGGTTGTTTGCTGTGAGAGAAGCTGGAGGCTCAATCCTACCCAGTGAGCCCAGTGAGAAAGGAGCTGCCAGGCAGCATGACCCCAAGGGTGGCAGCTCTTTGGGACACACGATGCAGCCATTGCACGTGTTCTGGCTTGTGTTCCAGGTTCACCGCTGGGTGAGCCAGCCAGCAAAGGGCCCTGTCTTGGCCTCACTGCTCTGGGGATTTTTTGAAGAGCCAGGAATGGAAAACTGAGGCGGGTGAAGCTCCCTTGGTCAAGGCAGTGTGTGCTGCTGGTGAAGGGGGTCTGATATATCTACTATGGTCTCTGTATTTACTATGGCACAGGTGTCGCCACAATGAAATTCAAGAGCCCCCCAGTCAACAGCCTCAGTCTAGATTTTCTCACCGAGTTTTGCATAAGTCTGGAGAAGCTGGAGAATGACCGAGCATGCCGAGGCGTGATCTTCACATCCGTATGTGTTGTCCTGAGTTCAGGGTGTGAGCTGTGGGGCAACTGGGCTGTTCCTTCACTCACGTTTGGTTTATTGGTTCCGTGGTCACTGGCATGGGAGGGCCTGGAGGCAGGTTTGATCAGCTTTGGCAGGAGGGGAGTGAGGTCTTGGAAGGGTAATGCTCTTTCTTCCTTGTCCTTTACTAATGGAAGAATAACAACTGAGCATCGTCATTTGTCATTAAAGTCATCAAAGCTGCATATTTGCAAACCTGAGAAGTCCCTTGAGACTGAAATTCCCGGAAGGAGCTGCTGGGGGAAGCCAATGTTCATTGTCAGACGGGCTGTGGGTACAAGGTGATGCCTACGAATGGGACAGAACAGATTCTTTGCTGCTTGGCTGACGTACCCACACATGGATCCTGACAGTGAGAATCAAGCAGAGTCCCAGCACTTCAGGCCATGGTGATGGGATGATCCAGGCTGTGGGGGCACCGGGGAGTTCTGTATTTCACCACCTCCAAAATTCTGCTTTATATTGTATTTAATAAATGTTTCCCTTTCCTCAGGCAGCCAGACCAAGTTCATTAGTGGGCTGAAGGGTCATCCCTGAGCAGTGACTCTCAGCGTCATTTGTGTTTTCCTGATTCCAGGCTGTCCCCAGAATCTTCTCATCTGGCCTGGACATCACCGAGATGTGTGGGAAGAGCACAGAGCACTACGCTGAGTTCTGGAGAGCCGTGCAGGAGATGTGGCTCCGATTGTATGGCTCTAACATGGTGACAGTTGCCGCAGTCAATGTACGTCCTTTAAATCTACCTTGTAGTTGCCCCGTGCGGTCTGTCCCTCGCTGCGGCTTGTTTGCACTGTGTAGGCAGGGACAGCCCAAAAATCCGGCTTGTCTGTGCTGAAACAAATAGAGGGATGTATTTGTTTGGATGTCTGGGCAAGGTACATCTCTTGGTTTGATGCTTTGGGGTGTGGGAAGGCATGGAAGCGTGGGGTGTGGAGGATTCCGTGTAAACTGCAGGCGCTGCTGGGCTATAGCAGCATTTTGGCCGTGGTGGAGAGCTTGCATGACACTCATGTTGCACTGAGAGGGACTAAAGTGCTCTCGGTATTGTTTTGTGCAGGAAGGGCTGTCTCCTGCCCCAAGAACTCATCTTAGAGTCTGCTCTCTGGGCTGGAGGACCGGGAGGAGGGGCTGTAGCCCTGTGGGAAAGCCCAGAAGGGCACTGATGGCAGATGTGAAGCCATGTGGTTAGCACAGGAGTCCAAAGGGTGCCTGTCACGTGCCCAACAGCTGCTTTCTCGCTGACCAGACTTGGAGGAGTTGCTCAGGGTCGCTTGTTTAGCCGTTGCCTGGCATTACTAGAGGGGAGGACATGGGCGGCAACCATGAGGTGCCAGTCATCAGCCCTTTCTTCACTGGGTTTTGCTCTTCCAGCCGTGGTTCTTGGCCAGCAGGGAAGTGCCGTTGGAATCTCAGTGTCTGTAGATGGGTTGTTAAGCGCTCGGTGTCTTGTTTTCATTTGCTCATCTGTCTTTGAAGGCAGCTGGGTCTCTGAGGGGCTCCTGTAGGTATCCCGTGCAGGGCTAAGCAAGCAGCAAGTCATGGCAAAGATGGTAGCAAATGGAAGTTTTATAGACAGAAGGTGTTGTGAAGTCCTGTTTCTGTGGCATTTAGATTTACTGACTCAAGGGGAGTTAAAGACTCATGTAGGGTTACAAGAAAATGCCATAGCAAATCTCTGCTGCGGGATTTGTAGCCTGAGTAACACAGATGAATCAACTACATTTCCAGGCTGCAAAAGGCAAGAAACAGAGCAATGAAAAATGAACGGTTAGACCCTGGCGCACCTGCCAGAAATCTTTAGGGCTGTTTTGAATCAGGTAATCAGAGACGTGGGGCACGACTGCTCTGTTGCCCTGTGTCTTCATGGCTCCAGAGGAAGCAGTGAGGCTGGGGCTGCAGGGAAGTTGATGGATTCATATGTTTGGGACTTAGATTCACCCCTTCCTTCTCTTTGCCAGGGCTCCAGCCCCGCGGGAGGCTGTCTCGTTGCCTTGTCGTGTGACTACAGGATCATGGTGGATAACCCCAAATTCAGCATTGGCCTGAATGAAGCCCAGCTGGGCATTGTGGCTCCCTTCTGGTAGGTCTCTGCTTCTCACTTCCAATGTCACATGTGGGTCTCTAAAAATAATTCATCTGCAGGGAATTTATTAATCAGTTTAAGTGCCCGCTGGGGTGTAGTTTTAGGTGTGAGTGACCAGGTAGTTGCCGGAGGCAGCATCTCATTTCTCTGGCGCATCCCGCAGGTATCCAAAAGGCTTTCAGGCTGTAGAATGTCCTCACTTCCTTCACCAGCTAGGACCTTGGTTCTGACTCTGCAATCATAGAGTCACCAGGTTGGAAAAGACTCATCAGATCATCGAGTCCAACCATTCCTATCAAACACTAAACCATGTCCCTCAGCACCTCATCCACACGTCCCTTAAAAACCTCCAGGGAAGGCGACTCAACCCCCTCCCTGGGCAGCCTCTTACAGTGCCCAATGACCCTTTCCGTGTAAAATTTTTTCCTAATCTCCAGCCTAAACCTCCCGTGGTGGAGCTTGAGGCCATTCCCTCTTGTCCTGTCCCCTGTCACTTGGGAGAAGAGCCCAGCTCCCTCCTCTCTACAACGTCCTTTCAGGGAGCTGGAGAGAGTAATGAGGTCTCCTCTCAGCCTCCTCTTCTCCAGGATAAACACCCCCAGCTCTCTCAGCCGCTCCTCAGAAGGCCTGTTCTCCAGCCCCTTCACCAGCTTCGTTGCTCTTCTCTGGGCTTGCTCCAGAGCCTCAACATCCTTCTTGTGGTGGGAGACCCAGAACTGAACACAGGATTTGAGGTGCAGTCTCACCAGTCAACTCCAAAACAAGCACTGGGAGATCATCCCTGGTCAGGCTCAGCTTTTCACTGGATACACACTGTGTACCTGCAAAATCCCATAGCCGCGGAGAGCTCTGAAGGCACAGGGACACCAGTATATTAAGACGCAGGCCCTCGATTGCCCTAAAACGGTGTAAATGCACTGTTGGAAAGGAGCTTTCACACCACAGTTGGTGGACATGACTGGGATCTGTGCACTGAGGGTAAAGAGAGCAGCTTCTGTGGAGAAGAGTGGAACTCTGATGGGGTAGTACAAAAAACTGCTCTGCTCGCCTGACTTTGCACAGAGTGGCTGATCCTATAGCTGTTGTTTAGAGACCTGTGGGACCAAGTGTGCTCTTAGCTTCGATGTCTGGTTGCAGCCTTCCCTGACTGTGGCTTTTCCTCCCACCTTTTCTAGGTTTAAGGACACGTTTGTGAACACTGTGGGACACCGAGTTGCTGAGCGCTCCCTCCAGCTGGGCTCCCTTCACCCTGCACCTGAGGCCCACAAGCTTGGCATTGTGGACGAGCTGGTGCCAGAGGAGAAGCTGCAGGAGAAGGCTGTGGCTGTTATGGCACAGTGGCTGGCCCTTCCTGGTAAGGACGGCACCTCTGGCAAACTGCTGCTGCCTTCTGGGCATGCACCGATGGAATAAGAGGGAAGATCTGATCCGGGAGATAGGAAGGGTCTGATCTGGGCTGGTACCTTGGAGCTGTGCAACAGGTTTCCGCTTAAAGGGAAAGTGTGGGTAGCTGGGAGGTGGGAAAGCTCAGCACAGTGTCCGAGCATCCTTGAGCTAACAGAGATATGTTTGCCAGTGCCCATTGCACGGGGGGACACTGAGCTGGGTGTGCAGGGCATGTGACTCCGGCTCCGCTTGCCCTGCCAGCACCGCTGAGTTAATCTGGAAGTGCCTCAGCTCTGGATACAAACTGAATCTCTCGTGTCTGTCAGTGGAGGTGTTACCCAGCATAGGAGCTAGTCCTGCTCTGTTGGGAGGAGAGGAAAACCACTGTGTGGTTGAGGTTATGACCCAGGCAAGTGTGCCTAGGTGGCTATCAGCCCACCTTTGTGGTCTGAATCAACTTTTGGCTCTCTGTGGAGCTGGGGATCTTGATGGGGCAGTGAGGACAGAGCAAGCGCAGGCATCACGTGCACACTTGGGCGGCTCTGTGACTGGCAGTATGTGGTTTCTGGGAAGGGGAGGGCTGTCCTCCAGCCAGGGCTAGATCAGAGCTATCCTCCCACCATCCCATACCACTCCACTTCCCGAGCACAGCAGAGAAATGCAACTGAATGTCGTCATTTGGCTGCTCTTTCTGTGGCAACCTGAATGGAACAGAGTAGAAATGGACTGGTCCCAGGACTGTCACTTTGTGTCCCAGCCGTGGAAGAGAGTTCCTAAACAGCTGTCGCCTTTGCTGTCCTGGCATTAGAGGAAACTCGGACCCCAGGAATGGGGAGCACCTCTCAGCTGTGCTCTCTCCCGACTTCCATGCATGACCCTCCCCAGAGCCAGGAGTCTGGGTTGAGGTGTCTGTAGCACAGAGGTGCTGGAGCAATTCAAGGTTCCCAGTGCGTGGTGGGGGTTGGTCATCATTTCATCATTGTGGCTGAAGCATGTGTGCAACATCCGGACAACGGATGTGCTGCTGCATCACTGCGCCTGGCTCTGTGTGTGAGTGTGTGAGCCCAGCTCCCTCCTCTCCACAACCTCCTTTCAGGGAGTTGGAGAGAACAATGAGGTCTCCCCTCAGCCTCCTCTTCTCCAGGCTAAACACCCCCAGCTCTCTCAGCCGTTCCTCATCAGGCCTGTTCTCCAGCCCCTTCACCAGCTTTATTGCTCTACTCTGGACACACTCCAGAGCCTCAACATCCTTCAAAGCTCAAGTAGTGGAGTGTTTTCTTTGGTTACTGCTGACCTGAGCCTGCTGGTGTGTGTTGGGGTGGGGCTGGGCTCTGAAGGGTAGAGAGAGAAGGAGAGTGCGCAACTTTTTGTCATCTGTCGCAGTAGAGCAGCCATTTCCCCACTGAGCAGTAAAGATCACAATTTATTACGTGAGAATTGATCCAGTTCAGCTTCCAGCCAGTGGGTTTTTCTTACAAGTTTCCCTGCTGGTTTAAAGAGCCCTTTGGTGTGAGGTACCTTCTCTTTGGAGGCACCTGGATGTGGTGGCAGTGGCCGAGAGCTGGTCAGGGATGAGGACCACGTGCATTCCCCATCCTCACTCTCCTTTCTGCAGACCATGCTCGTCAGATCACCAAGTCCATGATGAGGAAGGCAGTGTTGGACCGCCTGGTAGCTCACCGGGAGGAAGACGTTCAGAACTTCGTCAGCTTCATCTCAAAAGAATCCATCCAGAAGTCACTTCGCATGTACATGGAGATGCTGAAGAAGAAGAAGAGCTGAGGAGCCAGCCGGGCCCAGTCCCAGGAGCTTGAGTGACCCTCAGAAACACTGCAGTAGCTGTAGACTTACACAGTGAAGCCATCTGCAGTGTTGGCAGCTGGTGATGTGCTGCCTGCTCCCGTGGCTGCCCCAACCGTCCCTTCCCCTTAGTCCCCACGTGCCTGATGCCGCCATTGCCTTTCCTGAGAGCAGAGAGCTGCATACTCAGCTCCCCTGAGGAACAGACCAGGAGAGGATTTCAGCACCACTGTGGTCCTTGGATACCCTCCCTTCTGTCCATTGGCTGATTGTGAAATGAGATTTGTCAATAAAGTCTTCGATGAAGTAGGAGATGGATGTTTGTTCCCCTGACGGTCCCCAGGCTCTGGTTGTGGTGGGCTGGGATCTGCAGATCGGGACGCGGAGACCCGTGGACAGGGCTGCAGGGAACACCTTCGTGGGGACTTTGTGCAGGAGCTGGAGCTGGATCGTGGTCTGCAGATGCAGGAGGAGCTCAAGCCATCAGCTTCACCTCGACTGGGTAGTGGTCGCTGACTGCCAGGGCCTGGAGGAGGGTGGGAGGTGGGGAGGTATAAAGCAGGGTTTCGGTGAGCCCCTTGCCCCTCACCGTGCTGGTGTGACTGACTTGGTGGCTGTGATTGCCCCTCAGAACCTTCTGCCTGCGATGTCCCCAAGCCTGAGACACCTGGCGATTCTCATAGAATGATGCCCAGGCTGACAGGGGGGTCTGTGCCCTTCGAGAGTCCCATGTCTCACTTTTGAGCTCTGTGCCAGCTCCAGGTGGTTTAAGATTGGCTTGGATTGCCCCACACCCTGGAGTCCTGGCTGCACCTGCCCATGGAAGGTCCCCAAAAACCCTATGTGCCTCATCTCTTGCCTATAGGGACAGGCAATGACCCCAGATCCCTCCTCCTGGTTCCATCCAGGTGTCCCTTGTCACCCTGAGCTCCTCGTTAGCTAACTGCAGGCTGCTGTGTCCCGGCAGGGGAACCTGCCTTAGGCAGGGGCTGTACTGGCATCCCAGGAGGCCGGTGCCAGGGAGGAACACATGTGCCACGGCCAGAGCCAGCTCGGGCTCCTGCTGGAGCTCCTTTAGAATCAGAATAACCAGATTAGAAGAGACCCACCGGATCATCGAGTCCAACCATTCCCATCAATCACTAACCCATGTCCCTCAGCACCTCATCCACCCGTCCCTTAAACACCTCCAGGGAAGGTCAATCAACCCCCTCCCTGAGCAGCCTGTTCCAGTTCTCAATGACCCTTTCTGTGAAATTTTTTTTCCTAATGTCCAGCCTAAAGCTCCCCTGGCAGAGCTTGAGGCCATTTCCTCTCATCCTGTCCCCTGTCACTTGGGAGAAGAGGCCAACACCTGCCTCTCTACAACCTCCTTTAGTTCCGTTTTTGAGTGGGTCCTCAAATGCAGCAGCTACGTGGCTGCCAGGGTGCCTAACGCCCAACAGATACAGTCATTTGAGCTTTGGCACCTGTTTGAGCCCAGGGTTTGGGAGTCTAGCTCACCTCCTCTTGCTCCAGCTGGAAAGCTTGCTGGAAATTGTAGATGGCAGCTGAATTTGGCACGATGCTTCTCTTCAGCTTGGCACCGCACACCACAATCCTGCCAGGGAGACACGGGCTGTGAGTCCTGATCCAGCCCCTATGCTCAGTGGGGCGGAATGAGCAGCGGGTCCTGGGTGCCAGGGAGGGAACCGCGCAGCTGCTCACCTGTCGTAGGCGCAGTCCGACTTCCCCACGGTGGTGTCGGCGCTGTCGGGGAGCAGCCACTTGAAGAGGTCACTGGTGCGCAGGCGGATGGCTGACCAGTCGCTCTGCTGGACGTAGTTGCAGTCCGCGTTGAAGTCCCCCAGGAACATGATGTTCTGAGATGGAAGATGGGGTTGCTCGTAGCAGCTGGGAAACGGAGCTGTCCCCGACACCAGCCACTGTGCTGAGGGCAGCTCTGGGTGCTGGGGCATCCCCAGGGCAGGGAACGGGGCAGGAGCAGGTCCCTATCCTACCACCCTTGCCCCTGCCATGCTTGCCTTGGAGCAGGGACCCAGTGCCCAGCCTTGGTGCCACCCCCAGAGTCGGTAACACTCACATCAGTCCCCCACTTGTTGATGACGGCCAGGTAGACGTCGTAGAGTGCGTCGATCTCAGCAACAGCATCACGTGGGGCTGAGTGCAGCGGCACCAGCACAAACTGCTCTGCCTCTGCCGGGGGAGAGAGACATCAGCCCCGAGACCACCCTATGACACCGCCCGAGGCCACTTGTCCCCCTACATACTGCTGTGGGGTGCTGAGACTCTCAGGATGAATGGCTCCCGGCTGAACACATCCTCGGGGTCCTCGTATTGGTAGGTCTCCACCACTGACACAACGTCTGTCCTATGGGACCAAAGGGGTGGTGACTCTGGGGCTCAGCATAGCCCCTGTGTCCCCTCCATAGTGTCAGAGGCCCCATGGAGCCACTGGGCAGGTGCCAGCACACCCAGCCATTCACCTGTAGATGAAGAGGTACATCTCCTTGTAATTGTCCCGTCCCAGGAGGTCACTGATCTCGTAGTCATATGTTGATGTAGACACGCTAGAGAGGCAAAATCGCAGGATGGTGACACAGCTGGCACCAGTGACCCAGCTGGCACTGTCCCAGGGTGACCCTGGCATAGCCAGGGTGTGGGTGGCTGTGGGGTTGGCACCAGCTGATCCTCCTCTGCCATCCCCATGGGCTACCTGGCCCCAGCTGGAGGGTGACATAGGGTGTGGTGGCTCTGAGCCACCCTGCTGTCCCCACCACCCCGAGGTGTCTCCTCGGGCACAGCTGCCAGCAGGCAGGACGCAGGTGATTCCTGCCACCCCTTCTTTACAGGGATGCTTTGCACCATCATTTGTAGCAATGCTAAATTAGGTTAATGATCAGCCTGGGGCCACGCAGAGCCTGGCGTCACCCTCCCTGCCCCGGCTGCTTCGTGGCACCAAAGGGACATGGATGTGGGACAGGTGTGTACCTGCTTGGGAACACTTGCCTGTGCCCTCACCCAAAGCAGGGTCAATGCCGGCTGCAGAGGAGCTGCAGATTTAGCCCACCCTGGCAGCCCCTTTTCCTCCTGGGGTGCCTGAACTGCTCGTTTCAGAGCATTGTCTGCTGCTGGTTTCATCCGGAGTCCCCTTGCCACTCACAAGGTCTCAGTAAACAGGGCTGCCTGCTCCTGCCCCCTTAATCCCCTGTGTCCCCTCTACCCCGTCCTGTTGGATTACTGGAGATGGAGCTTGCCAGAGCTGTGGTTCCTTTCCATCCGATGTGCTCCAGCTTTCAGATTTGCAGCTTTCAGAGAGGTTTTGTGCCACTTGTACCCCTCTTCCCCTCCTCAGATTATTCCTGGAGTATTTTTCAGTGCCCAGTACTTTTCTCCTAGTCCCCTTCCTGGAAATAAATCTGCCAGCAGATGACTTTTTTGGCCTTTCCTTGCTCTGGCAGCTTGTTTTCCACTGCTAACACCAGTGTCAACCCAGGTGCTCTCAGCCCCAGCCCCGCTCATACCTGTTGAGCCGCTCCATGAGCAGGGTGACAGCACTGAGGTCGGAGTCACGCACCTCCTGCACCAGCACCATGTCATAGCGGCTCAGGATCTGTGAAGCCAAGAGGGACAGCTATGGTGAGAGGGACCTGCTGTGGCTCAGGGCCACCACCTCCCACCCATCTCTGAGCCACGCAAACTGACGTGGTGCTGGGTGCAGTGTCACAGGGACCCACACGTCCCTCAGCCTCAGGGCAGAGGTCCCCATGAAGAGCTCAGAGGGACTACGGGATGTTCCTGCCATCCCACCACTGTCCCCACCATGCCTTCATCCACCCAGTGATCCCCAGCACTGGGATGCCATCCCATCCTTCATAGAATCATAGAACAACCAGGTTGGAAGGGACCCATCGGATCTTCTAGTCCAACCATTCCTATCAAACACTAAACCAAGTTCCTCAAGACCTCATCCACCCGTGCCTTAAACACCTCCAGGGAAGGGGAATCAACCACCTCCCTGGGCAGCCTATTCCAATGCCCAATGACCCTCTGTGTGAAAAACCTCCTCCTAATCTCCAGCCTAAATCTCCCCTGGTGGAGCTTGAGGCCATTCCCTCTTGTCCTGTCCCTTGGGAGAAGAGCCCAGCTCCCTCCTCTCTACAACCTCCTTTCAGGTACTTGTAGAGAGCAATGAGGTCTCCCCTCAGCCTCCTCTTCTCCAGGATAAACAACCCCAGCTCTCTCAGACATTCCTCATAAGGCCTGTTCTCCAGCCCCTTCACCAGCTTCATTGCTCTTCTCTGGACTTGCTCCAGAGCCTCAACATCCTTCTCGTGGTGAGGGGCCCACAACTGAACACAGGATTGAAGGAGCGGCCTCACCAGTGCTTGACCACATCCCCACGTGTCCCTTGCACAGGAGCCACATTTTGAGTCTGTCCCACGCAGAACCCATCCCCAGCTTCACTCACCTTGATGATGATGTTCGCCACTTCCTCATTGGACATCTTGGTGTCTCCAAATGCCTGGATGTTGAAGGCACCGATGCGCAGTGTGGCAGCAGCTGAGCGCAGAAGAGCCACAGCCAGTAGGGACAGTGCCAGTGCCACAGTCCCCATCCTGCCTGGAGTGATGCAGAGCTATAGGGATGCAGTGATGGGAGCTGAACTTGGAAGACTCCTTAGGATTTCGAGATAGAGCAAACAAAAAATCCATGTAGGTCCTTGGTAAGTCCTGGTGTGTGACAGTGTGCCTTGGTGGGCACGTCCCTGAGCAGCTTGAGGAGCCAGCACAGGCTGTTTGCCACTGCCTCGCCAGACCCAGGAGAAGCTAAATGTCATCCTGGCTGATGACTCTGCTCAGCAGACTCAGCCAGCTCTCAGGATCACTCAGCTCTACTCCCCAACAGCATATCCCCAACGCACCCCAACTGCTGCTGCTGGCAACCCCAAAGCTACTTCATGTCCTTAAACTTGATCGTATACCCCAGTTAGAGGAAGGGGCTGACTCCTCATCCCAGTTCATCCCAGCTCATCCCAGTCCCAGCTGAAGGGGCTGATCTCAGATCGGTCCTTACCTTGCTGAGTACGCAGCACTTGTGCATTCCCAGCAGCAGGATGGGCAGCTTTATTCCCAGTGGATGTGCTGGCAGAGCAGGATGAGCTGGACACCCCGGGGGGGTTTGGCACAACTTTGGGCTCCTTCCGACATTGGGAAACCAAAGAACCCACAGGGCAGGAGGGTGGGGCCAGTGTCGCTGCCCTTGCACCTATAGGGTAAAATCTGGCTGGGGAAGGGCAGTGGTGCTGCCTTCTCCTGGCAGGGCTGGGTGGGCATACAGGGCTTGGGGGACTGTGGCCGGGGTGGCCCCCTCAGTCACAGTGTGGGTCACGGCAGCCAGGCAGGAGGTGAAGGGCCATGACCTCACTGGGGGTGATTGAGAGGGTGTAATTGTAGAGGAGAGAAGGGAGTCGGGGGGTGTCTGGGGGAGCCTGGCTTAGCAGCATCAGCCTCAGCAAGAAGGGGCATCTGCAAACCCACACAGCATCCCCTCTTGACCCCCAGAGCAGCCTCAGCTGGCACCTAAAGCAGCCCCATGGGGGACTCGGATCCCCAGAGTAGCGCTGGCACAGCCAGTATCCCCTACACTGGCACAGTCATCCCCCTGGCACTTGGTGTCCCCCAGCTCGGGAGATGGGCGACTTGTCTGGGTTTGGGGAGGTGTCAGCTGCTCGTGTCAGTGCTTGCCAGGCTCTCACCAGCTCTGCAGGTTTTGCATCCTCACAGCCAGTCACTGGATGACTCTGGTGTCCCCTGGTGCTGTGCAGGCACCCAAAGGAGCTGCTGTGGCACAGGGACAAGGGGTCAGGTGCTGGGGGAAATGAAGGGACCCTCCATGCAGAGGTGCAAGACCAGGAAAAGCTCATTTTTAATGGAAGCAGAGAGGGTCCCACAACGGCAACACCCCAAAGAGCGGCTGTTGCAGAGATTGTGGGCAGATTGGTTGGAGCTTTTGCTGTTTGTACTCTGTGAGGGACGTGGGCGCAGGCTGGGGGCATCCTGGTAGGCACTATTGCCGGGACGGACTCCTTAGGGTTTCAGGGTCACCTCCACTGGGAAATGGTCACTAACTTGCAAAGCCTGGATGTGGAGGGAAAGCAGAGAAGTGGCTGAGTTTGTCTGGACCTGCCACTACTGTCGTGGCAGGGACCAAATGCTCTGCTCCGAATCAAGAACTGAAACCACATCCCAGTCTAGGGGAGCATCAGAGCAGAGGCTGGGGCTGAGGTGTCCTTGGGAGCACCCTGGGGAACAGGGACCCACCCACACTCAAGGGTGGGATCACAGTGTCACCAGGCTTGTGTGTCCTGGTCCCTCACTCACCTTCTTGTTAGTGAGGTTGAAAGCCAACTCGAAGTCGTAGATTTTTGTCAGAGTCAGGCGGGAGGCCTTTTTTGAGATCTTTGCTACAGACAACGATTCTGCCAAGGGATCATGGGGGTGTTACTGCCCTCCAGAACCCCCCAGAGGCAGCCCCTATGCCACCACCACAGCACCCACCAGTCATAGGGGCAGTGGCTCTTGGCACTGATGGTGGTATCATCATCATCATCTGTGATGAGCCAGTCACAAAAGGTTTGGGTGCGCAGACGGATTTTGGACCAGTCACTTCTTTTCACGTATTTGCCACCGGCGTTGAAGTCACTCAGGAACATGATGTTCTGCAGGGCAATGTGCTGTGTCCCCTCCCATGGGCCATACGGGTACCAAAGGCTCCCATAATCTCAGTGGTCCCCATGGGTCTCCCCAGCACAGGAGAAGGACACCCTTCAGGAATGGCAGTGGAGCACCTCCTCTGCCGAGTGTGAGAGGTCTCCCGTAGGACAGGTCCAACCCAGGATGGTGTCGGCATGTGCGCTGCCCACACCCCAGCCCAACTGGCTGCCCCGGATAGGAGCCAAGCTCCCCAATGTCGCTTACATCATTTCTCCATTTAGTGTGGATATCGTTGTAGACATCATAGAGCTTGTCGATCTCTTTTACCGCATTGTCAGGCTTGGAGTGCAGGGGCACCATCACAAATTGCTTCACCTCTGTCAGACAGGGAGCCATCAGCTACTGGTTTGGGTGCTGCACCCAACTCGGGAGCAGAAACCCCAGGACACACCCCTGTGACAAACCCCAGCTGCTGAAGGGAAAGGATGCCTTGGCTTGTTGTCATCTGCCTGTCCTCCAGCCTGGCATTTGCAGCAGAGACCTACAGCCCTCTGCACGTGGCCTGGGGTTTGCTGCTTCTTTCCCATCATTCTTCCCAAGTCTCTGTGGCTTTGGGGAAGGAGATGGGAGTGGGAGAGCTGGGAGAGTGTGTGTGTCCTGGGGAGCTGCCGGGGAGGTGGGAGTGATGGTCCAGGGTTGGGAGAGGGGATGAGGTGGGAAATGGGACATGAGTTGTGATGGCAAATGTTGGGAGATGTTGGGAGATGGGAGAGGTTGTGAGGAAGCAGAGAAGTGGAGGAAGCAGCTGGTGGGCTATGGCATAAATGGGAGGTAGCAGGTGCTGGGATGTGGGACACGATGGGAGAGGTGGAGGGGCTGCCATGCATCGGCTCTGCTCACTCGTGGTGGGTGAGTGGAACTTGACAACATAAGGCGGTCTGCTGAAGGCACCCATTCTTCTGACCTATTCAATGGCCCAAAGGGAGACTGTGTCACTCCTAAGAAAGAGAGTGAGGCAGCCCCTGTCACCTCTCCTGCACACATGTGGACCTCAGATGAACGTACCTCCCTTCAGGGGTCATTAGGCAGGACAGCAGGTGACAAGGGGAACACCAGACCCTGGCAGCCTCCCTTACCTCCAGATGAAGAGGTAACGCTCTGCGTAGTTGCTCTGGCTCAGAGGTTCTCTGTAATTCAACTTGTACAAGTCTGAAGTATTACTAAGAGAGAGAAGTAGTTAGGGTGAGAGGAGGTTCCCAGTTCCCACCAGCACCCAGCACTCTCACTCCAGCCAAGCCAGAGGTGCCCCTACACGATGACACGTCAGACAGGATCCATTCCAGCACCTCATCTGCAGGCACCCCCTGCCCTGTGCCATTGAGGTCACCTGTTGAGCATTCCTTCGAGCTTATTCACCGCGTTCAGGTTCTTGTCCTGGACCTCCTGCACCAGGGTGATGTCGAACTTCTTTATGATCTGGGGGAACAAGTTCAGACCTGGTCACCCTTGCCCAGGAACTGCTCTTGGGGGACTCAGGGGTGCCCAGGCTGGGCTGGGAAGGCTCTCAGACTGGCAATAGGCAGGTGGGCAATGGAGAGCCAGGGAGGGAACTCCTCTGCTGGTGTCCTTGGGCTTGGAAGGACCCTGAGGTAACAAGGTGCCCCCTAAAGCCCATTTGTCTGCTGCCTCCCATCCCTGCAGCTCCTCGCTCTCTGAGTGCTGTGAGTGAGGAACCTGGGCAGCACCAAAAATTTCCCATCCCTGGCAGAGGACAGAGATGTCCCAGGGTTGGAGAATGTGATGGGGGAAGAGGAGATGCATGGATGGATGGATGGATTCATGGATGGAGGTTCAGTTGTATGGATGGGGGCTGTTGAAAGCAGGAGTGGTAGCATGGGTAGGTGCATGGAGGGACACATTGAATGAATGGATGGAATCCTGCTGAAAGTCTGACTGCCACAGCTGACTGCATCCCAGAGATGAGAGAGAGATTATAATGGTATCTGTCCCATCGCTTTTTCTTCTGGGACAGCCACTCTGGTTCAGTTCTCACCTTTCCCCATTTGCATCCTCAATACAGCTGCAATTGCTTTCAGTCTCTCTGGTTGAGAATGCAACGATTCCCTGACATCTTGATTGGTTAAGGCTATGATTTGGCCATGCCACAAGGTGCCCCTTGAGTCAACCCCACTCTCGGGGGATGCAGAAGCCTCCCCAAAAGAGGCACCTTCGTAGCAGTGGGTCCATCCTTGGTGATGTAGAAAGTTTAGCAAAATTAAGCTGAACTGGAGAAGGTGACATTGGGGAGGGGAGGACATGGGGCACAGGAGGAGCTGTGAGCAGGACTTACCTTTGGTGTTGCCCAAAGTCTCTGGAAGAGGAAGGAGCTGCACCTGTATTTATAGGCAGGGACACACTCAACTTGCCAAGCAATTGCACGAGGCCACAGGCTTCATATCGCATCTATCATGGAAATGAAGTTCCGCTCAAGAAATTTCGACACCTTCTGACACCGCTGAGCCTGACAATGTTGCTGCATCAACAATATCATTACCAACAAGAGACTGGTACAGTCCAAGTGAGCAGTTCCCCAGGCTGGGGCACAGGCAGCTCTCACGTATGAGCTGCTACAGTTTCTCTCAGAAAGTGTTTATTTCACCCACACCGAGTGTTCCCATCCTGCATCCTGCTTTTCCCACAAGCCAGTTCCAGGGAAGCAGGGACAGGATTTGCAGCTGCTCCCCACACAATGTGATCAAGGCCTGGCCTTGACCCCTTGAAGGGACGTGTGTCTTCCTAGGGTCAGAGCTCTGGGGACATGAGTCCCTGAGCCAGGGCTCCCTGTGACATGTCCCCCCAGACCCTCTTCACTTCTCCTGCAGTTCCTGACATCCATCACTGCACTGTTCAACATCTCTTCTAGTCGGCATTTGGGTTTGGCTTGCTGTGAATTTCTGTAGAATAAGGCAACACAAATGAACTGTTGCAACTCTGGAGATGCTTGTTACCATAGAGTTATGAAATGGTGATTTGTAAATGGTGGGATGGAATGTGTTAAAAACCAAGATTAACAAGTAAGATAACGATAAGGACCCTTAACCCTTATCTTCTTGTCACCCAGAGTCGTTGAGATTGACCCCTCAGATATGGCCACTCATTAAGGGCTCTGGGTGGCATTGATCTCGATACCTTGGACCAGATCAAAGAATCATAGAATAATCAGGTTGGAAGAGAGCCCATGGATGATCGAGTCCAACCATTCCCACCAATCTGTGGGTGTAATTGTAGGAGAGAGAAGGGAGTTGGGAGGTGTCTGTGGGAGGCCGGCTGAGCAGCATCAGACTCAGCAAGAAGGGGCATGTGCAAACCCACACAGCATCCCCTCTTGTACCCCAAAGCAGCTCCGGCTGGCACCTAAAGCAGCCCCATGGGGGACTTGGATCCCCAGAGTAGCGCTGGCACAGCCAGTATTCCCTTCACGGGTACAGCCGTCCCTCCGGCACTTGCTGTCCCCCAGCTTGGGGAGTGGGCGGCTTGTCTGGGTTTGGGGAGGTGTCAGCTGCTTGTGTCAGGGCTTGCCAGGCTCTCACCAGCTCTGCAGGTTTTGCATCCTCACAGCCAGTCACTGGATGACTCTGGTGTCCCCTGGTGCTGTGCAGGCACCCAAAGGAGCTGCTGTGGCACAGGGACAGGGGGTCAGGTGCCGGGGGTGCTGGGGGAAATGAAGGGACCCTCCATGCAGAGGTGCAAGACCAGGAAAAAGCTCATTTTTAATGGAAGCAGAGAGGGTCCCACAACGGCAACACCCCAAAGAGCGACTGTTACAGAGACTGTGGGAAGCTTGGCTGGAGCTTTTGCTGTTTGGACTCCTTGAGGGACATGGGCGCAGGCTGAGGGCATCCTGGTAGCCACCGGTGTGATGACAGACTCCTCAGGTTAGGACCATCTCCACTGGGAAATGGTCACTGACTTCCAAAGCCTGGATGTGGAGGGAAAGCAAAGAAGTGGCTAAAATCATCTGGATCTGCCTCCACTGTTGTGGCTGAGACTGAACACTCTACTCCAATCCCAGAACTGAAACCAGATCCCAGGCTGGAGGAGCACTGGGGTAGAGGCTAGGGCTGAGGTGTCCTTGGGAACACCCTGGGGAACAAGGACCCACCCACAATCGGGGGTGGGATCATGGTGTCACCAGGCTTGTGTGTCTTGGTCCCTAACTCACCTTCCTGTTAGTGAGGTTGAAAGCCAACTCGAAGTTGTAGATTCTGCCAGAGCCAGGCTCGACATCTCTTTTCAGATTATCACCACAGACAACGATGCTGCCGAGGTATCATGGGGATGTTAGTGCCCTTCAGGACAACCTACTGGCAGCCCCTGTGCCACCACCGCAACACTCACCGGTCATAGGGGCAGTGGCTCCTGGCAGCAACAGTGGTATCATCATCATCAGTGATGAGCCAGTCACAAGAGGTTTGGGTGCGCAGACGAATTCTGGACCAGTCACTTTCATTCACATAACTGCAGCCGGCGTTGAAGTCACCGAGGAGGATGATGTCCTGCAGGGCAGTGTGCTGTGTCCCTACCCACGGGCCACACGTGGCCAGACATGGCCAGGGGGCCCAACCTCTGCCAGGTGTGAGAGGTCTCCCATGGGACTCGTCCACCCCAGGATGATGCCAGCATGTGCTTAGACCACACTCCAGCCCAACTGGTTGTCCCGGCAGGAGCCGAGCTCCCCAATATCACTTACTTCAGTTGCCCAGTCAGTGCGGACATGGTTGTAGACATCATAGAGCTTGTCGATCTCATTTACCGCATTGGTGGGCTTGGAGTGCAGGGGCACCATCGCAAATTCCTTCACCTCTGTCAGACAGGGAGCCATCAGCTCCCAGCTTGGGTGCTGCACCCCAATCGGGAGAGGGAACCCCAGGAGACCCCTCCCCAGGCCAAGCCCCAGCTGCCAGCAGGGAAAAGCAGCTGAAGGGAAAGGATGCCTTGGCTTGTTGTCATCTGCCTGTCCTCCAGCCTGGCATTTGCAGCAGAGACCTACAGCCCTCTGCACGTGGCCTGGGGTTTGCTGCTTCTTTCCCATCATTCTTCCCAAGTCTCTGTGGCTTTGGGGAAGGAGATGGGAGTGGGAGAGCTGGGAGAGTGTGTGTGTCCTGGGGAGCTGCTGGGGAGGTGGGAGTGATGGTCCAGGGTTGGGAGAGGGGATGAGGTGGGAAATGGGACATCAAATGTTGGGAGATGTTGGGAGATGGGAGAGGTTGTGAGGAAGCAGAGAAGTGGAGGAAGCAGCTGGTGGTCTATGGCATAAATGGGAGGTAGCAGGTGCTGGGATGTGGGACACGATGGGAGAGGTGGAGGGGCTGCCATGCATCGGCTCTGCTCACCCGTGTTAGGTGAGTTGAACTTGACAACATAAGGCGGTCTGCTGAAGACACCCATTCTCCCAATCTGTTCGGTCATTCGCAGGGTGACAGTGTCATTCCTGAGAAAGAGAGTGAGGCAGCCCCTGTCACCTCTCCTGCACACATGGGGACCTCGGATGAACTTACCTCCCTTCAGGGGCCACTAGGAAAGACAGCAGGTGACATGCGGAACACCAGACCCTGCAAGTATCCCTTACCTCCAGATGAACAGGTACCGCTCCTTGTAGGTGCTTGGGCCGAGGGGTTCACTGTAATTAAAGTTGTACAAGCCTGGGGTTCCTCTGAGAGAGAGAAGTAGTTAGAGTGAGAGGAGGCTACCAGCACCCAGCACTCTCACTCCAGCCAAGCCAGAGGTGCCTCTGCACAATGAGACATCAGACAGGGTCCGTTCCAGCATCCCATCTGCAGGTACCCCCTGCCCTGTGCAACTGAAGTCACCTGTTGAGCATTTCTTGGAGCTTATTCATGGCATCCAGGCTGTTTCCCAGGACCTCCTGCACCAGGGTGATGTCGTACCGCTTCACAATCTGGGGGAACAAGCTCAGAACTGGTCACCCTTGCCCACGAACTGCTCTTGGGGGACTCAGGGGTGCCCAGGCTGGGCTGGGAAAGCTCCCAGACTGGCAATAGGCATATGGGCAATGGAGAGCCAGGGAGGGATCTCCACTGGTGGTGGGTGCCTGCATGGATTGACACATTGGATATATGAATGACAGTTGAGCTAATGTCTGACTGCCCCAGCTGGCTGCATCCCCGAGATCAGAGAGAGGTCAGAATGGCATCTGTCCTGTAGTACTCACTTCGACGATGATGTTAGCGATTTCTGTTTTGTTCATCTTTGTCCCCGCAAAGCGCTGGATGTTGAACGCGCTGAGCCTCAGCGTTATGACCACATGCAGCAGGAGAGCTGAGACCAGCAGCAACAGCACCAGCTTGGAGGCCCTCATCCTGCATGCAGAGGGAGAGGGATGGGCTCAGTCATTTGGGACATGATTCCGGTGTTGTTAAGCTCCATGGGGTAATATTTCACCAGTAGGTAGGCTGGGAGTGCTGCCCGTGCCCAGGTGCCACAAGCACCCATCTCCCCGGCATCCTGGACAAGAGAGGAGCACCAAACAACCTAGCTTTCCGCACAGCTGGAGCCTGCCCTGGGAAAGGGCTCGCTGCCACAGCATCGCTTTTTCTCCTAGGACAGCCACTCTGATACAGTTCTCACACTTCCCTCCTTGCACTACAGCTCCAAACGCTTTCAGTCTCTCCAGATGAGAATGGAACGATTCCCTGATGCCTGGACTGGGTAACACTACAATGTAATCATACTGCAAGCTGCCTAAAGCCCCTCGAGTCAACCCTGCTCTCAGGAGATGCAGAAGCCTCCAATTCCTCCCCACCAGAGGCACCTCGGGAGAAGCAGATCCATCCTGGGTGATGCTCGTCTGCTGCACCCGGGCTCAGCCCTGCAGAAACTCTCAGCAAAATTAAGCTGAACTGGAGAAGGTGACATTGGAGAGGGGAGGACATGGGGCACAGGAGGAGCTGTGAGCAGGACCTACCTTTGGTGTTGTCCGAAGTCTCTGGAAGGGGAAGGAGCTGCACCTGTATTTATAGGCAGGGACACACTCAACTTGCCAAGCGATTGCACGAGGCCGCAGGCTTCATATCACATCTATCATGGAAATGAGGTTCCGCTCAAGAAGTTTCAACACCTTCTGACATCGCTGAACCTGACAATGTTGCTGCATCAACAATATCATCACCAACAAGAGACTGGTACAGTCCAAGTGAGCAGTTCCCCAGGCTGGGGCACAGGCAGCTCTCACATATGAGCTGCTACAGTTTCTCTCAGCAAGTGTTTATTTCACCCACACCGAGTGTTCCCATGCTGCATTCTGCTTTTCCCACAAGCCACTTCCAGGGGAGCAGGGACAGGATTTGCAGCCGCTCCCCACACAATGTGATCAAGGCCTGACCTTGACCCCTTGAAGGGACGTGTGTCTTCCTAGGGTCAGAGCTCTGGGGACATGAGTCCCTGAGCCAGGGCTCCCTGTGACATGTCCCCCCAGACCCTCTTCACTTCTCCTGCAGTTCCTGACATCCATCACTGCACTGTTCAACATCTCTTCTAGTCGGTATTTGGATTTGGCTTCCTGTGAATTTCTGTAAAATAAGGCAACACAAATGAACTGTTGCAACTCTGGAGATGCTTGTTACCATAGAGTTATGAAATGGTGATTTGTAAATGGTGGGATGGAATGTGTTAAAAACCAAGATTAACAAGTAAGATAACGATAAGGACCCTTAACCCTTATCTTCTTGTCACCCAGAGTCGTTGAGATTGACCCCTCAGATATGGCCACTCATTAAGGGCTCTGGGTGGCATTGATCTCAATACCTTGGACCAGATCAAAGAATCATAGAATAATCAGGTTGGAAGAGAGCCCATGGATGATCGAATCCAACCATTCCCACCAATCTCTAAACCACGCCCCTCAGGACCTCATCTACCTGTGCCTTAAACACCTCCAAGGAAGGCAAGTCACCCACCTCCCTGGGCAGCCTGTTCCATTGCCTGATGACCCATTCAGTGAATATTTTTTTCCTTGTGTTGAGCCTGAACTTGCCCCGGCAGAACTTAAGGCCATTCCCTCTTGTCCTGTCCCCTGTCACTTGGGAGAAGAGCCCAGCTCCCTCCTCTCCACAACCTCCTTTCAGGTAGTTGGAGAGAGCAATGAGGTCTCCCCTCAGCCTCCTCTTCTCCAGGATAAACACCCCCAGCTCTCTCAGCTGTTCCTCATAAGGCCTGTTCTCCAGCCCCTTCACCAGCTTTGTTGCTCTTCCCTGGACTCACTCCAGAGTCTCAACATCCTTCTTGTGGTGAGGGGCCCAGAAATGAACACAGGATTCGAGGAGCAGTCTCACCAGTGCCGAGTACAGAGGGAGAAGAACCTCCCTGGACCAGCTGGTCACACCATTTCTGATACAAACTAAGGTGCAATTGGCCTTCTTGGCCACCTGGGCACACTACTGGCTCATGTTTACTCACCTATCAACCAACACTCCCAGGACCTTCTTGCCCTGACAGCTTTCCAACCAGGCTTCTTCTAGTCTGTAGCACTGCTTGGGGTTGTTGTGCCCCAAGTGCAGGACCTGCCATTTGGCCTTGTTAAACCTCATCCCATTGGTCCAGCCTATTCAGATCCCTCCGGAGCCTCCCAGCCCTCCAGCAGATCCAGCTTCCACCCAGCTTAGTGTCATCTGCAAACTTGCTAAGGGAGCACTTGATGCCTTCATCCAGGTCATTGATGAAGACATTGAACAGGGCTGGACCCAGCACTGAGCCCTGGAGACACCACTTGTCACTGGCCTCCAGTTGGATTTAACACCATTTACTACCACTCTCTGGGCCCTCCAGCCAACCAGTTTTCCACCCAGGAGAGTGTGCGCCTGTCCCATCCAGAGGCTGACAGTTTCTGAAGCAGAATGCTATGAGAATCTCTATCAAAGGCTTTACTAAAGTCCACGAAGACAACATCCACAGCCTTTCCCTCATCCAAGAGTCTAGTCACTTGGTGATCAGGTTAGTTTGGCAAGACCTGCCTTTCCTGAACACATGTTGACTGGGCCTGATCACCCGGTTCTCTTGCAAGTGCTTTGTGATAGCACTCAAGATCACCTGCTCCATGACTTTCCCTGGTACTGAGGTCAGACTGACAGGCCTGTAGTTTCCTGGATCCTCCCTGTGCCCCTTCTTATAGATGGGCACAACTTCAGCCTCCAGTCCAGTGGTACCTCCCCAGTCATCCAGGACTGCTGGAAGATGGTGGAAAGGGGTTTGGCAGCACATCCACCAGTTCCCTCCACACTCTTGGGTGGACTCCATCCGGCCCCATAGACTTGTGGACGTCTAACCAGGCAAGCAAGTCTCTAACCACCTCTGCTTGGATCGTGGGAACCTCGTTCTGCTCCTCCAACCCCTGGTGTTGTGTGCAGAGGGAACAACTTACTTTACTATTGAAGACTGATGCAAAGTAGGCATTGAGTACTTGAGCCTTGTCTTCATTCCCTGTGGATCCAGGTGCCCAAGGAGTGAGATGCTCCCCCGAAGGTGGGCCCGGTGGTGGGATGAGGCCTGGGGTGGCCCCGAGAACCCGGGGAGATCTAGAGAGGCTGCAGGGAAGGGCCAAGGGTTTCAGGTAGAGGTCCCTGGGGGGCCGGTCCAGGAGACTGAAGCTCCAGAAGGACAGGACAAGGTTCCTTGGGAGCTGGTGCTGGAGACCAAGGCCTTGGAGGGACAGGATGGGGTCCCTGGGGGCAGAGTTAGACTAGGCATAACGAGGAATTTCTTCACCATGAGAGTGGGGAGGCCCTGGAACAGGTTGCCCAGGGAAGTGGTGGCTACCCCATCCCCAGAGGTGTTCACGGCAAGGTGGGATGTGCCTTGGCAAGCTGATCTGGTGGGAGGTGTCCCTGTTCATGGCAGAGGGGCTAGAACTGGATGATCTTTAAGGTCCCCCACATCCCAAACTATTCTGTGATTCTGTTCTCTGAATTCAGAGCGATTACATCAAGTGGCTTCCCTTGGTCACTTCACTGGATGACCCTGACATAGGAAGACATGAATTGTGTCAGGCAGGGCCTTCCCTTGTGATCCCGTGCTGGCCTGGCCCAGGGATTGTCTTGTCTTGAGAGGATTTTCAGCAGCTCAACTGGAACTGGCTTGTTGTATGGGGAGCTGAGGGATGTGGTAGGACAAGAACTGTCCTTGGTGAAGCCATGCTGGCTGACACTAATCACCTCCTCATCCTCCCTGTACTTCAACAGAGCTTCTAGGAGGATCAGGGAGATCAGGATGATTCCAGGGAGGTGATTCTCCCTCTGTACTCAGCACTGGTGAGGCCACTCCTTGAATACTGTGTTCAGTTGTGGGCCCCTCACCACAAGAAGGACGTTGAGGCTCTGGAGAGAGTCCAGAGAAGAGCCACGAAGCTCGTGAAGGGGCTGGAGAACAGGCCTGATGAGGAGCGTCTGAGAGAGCTGGGGTTATTTATCCTGGAGAAGAGGAAGCTGAGGGGAGACCTCATTACTCTCTACAACTACCTGAAGGGAGGTTGTGGAGAGGAGGGAGCTGGGCTCTTCTCCCAAGTGACAGGGGATAGGATGAGAGGGAATGGCCTCAAGCTCCGCCAGGGGAGATTTAGGCTGGAGATCAGGAGGAAGTTTTTCACACAGAGTGTCATTGGGCATTGGAATAGGCTGCCCAGGGAGGTGGTTGAGTCACCTTCCCCTGGAGGTGTTTAAGGGACGGGTAGATGAGGTCTTGAGGGGCTTGGTTTAGTGTTTGACAGGAATGGTTGGACATGATGATCCGATGGGTCCCTTCCAACCTGGTTGTTCTATGATTCTATGATTCTATGATCAGTTCCATGATCCTCCCAGACACCAAGGTGAGGCTGAATGGTCAGTACTTCCCAGGGTTGTCTTTGCTACCCCTTCAAAAACAGGCACAAGGTTACCCTTCTTCCAGTCACCAGGGACTTTCAGGTGAAAGCCTTGGATCCTGTCTCTCCCAAACAAACAGTGCAATGCTCAACTGGAGAAGCACACGATGCAGTGGGAGCAATTGCCTGACCGGCCGGGCTCAAAGGCTCTCAGTCAGTGGGTTCCATCAGTCTGGCTTCTCCTGGTAGGGCTGGATGGGCACAGGGGGCTTGGGGGGACTGTGGTCGGGGTGGCCCCCTCGGTCACAGCGTGGGTCACATCAGCCAGGCAGGAGGTGATGGGCAATGGACTTAATTGGGGTGACTGAGAGGGTGTAATTGTAGGAGAGAGAAGGGAGTTGGGAGGTGTCTGTGGGAGGCCGGCTGAGCAGCATCAGACTCAGCAAGAAGGGGCATGTGCAAACCCACACAGCATCCCCTCTTGTACCCCAAAGCAGCTCCGGCTGGCACCTAAAGCAACCCCATGGGGGACTTGGATCCCCAGAGTAGCGCTGGCACAGCCAGTATTCCCTTCACGGGTACAGCCGTCCCTCCGGCACTTGCTGTCCCCCAGCTTGGGGAGTGGGCGGCTTGTCTGGGTTTGGGGAGGTGTCAGCTGCTTGTGTCAGGGCTTGCCAGGCTCTCACCAGCTCTGCAGGTTTTGCATCCTCACAGCCAGTCACTGGATGACTCTGGTGTCCCCTAGTGCTGTGCAGGCACCCAAAGGAGCTGCAGTCGCACAGGGACAGGGGGTCAGGTGCTGGGGGAAATGAAGGAACCCACCATGCAGAGGTGCAAGACCAGGAAAAAGCTCATTTTTAATGGAAGCAGAGAGGGTCCCACAACGGCAACACCCCAAAGAGCGACTGTTACAGAGACTGTGGGAAGCTTGGCTGGAGCTTTTGCTGTTTGGACTCCTTGAGGGACATGGGCGCAGGCTGAGGGCATCCTGGTAGCCACCGGTGTGATGACAGACTCCTCAGGTTAGGACCATCTCCACTGGGAAATGGTCACTGACTTCCAAAGCCTGGATGTGGAGGGAAAGCAAAGAAGTGGCTAAAATCATCTGGATCTGCCTCCACTGTTGTGGCTGAGACTGAACACTCTACTCCAATCCCAGAACTGAAACCAGATCCCAGGCTGGAGGAGCACTGGGGTAGAGGTTAGGGCTGAGGTGTCCTTGGGAACACCCTGGGGAACAAGGACCCACCCACAATCGGGGGTGGGATCATGGTGTCACCAGGCTTGTGTGTCTTGGTCCCTAACTCACCTTCCTGTTAGTGAGATTGAAAGCCAACTCGAAGTTGTAGATTCTGCCAGAGTCAGGCTCGACATCTCTTTTCAGATTATCACCACAGACAACGATGCTGCCGAGGTATCATGGGGATGTTAGTGCCCTTCAGGACAACCTACTGGCAGCCCCTGTGCCACCACCGCAACACTCACCGGTCATAGGGGCAGTGGCTCCTGGCAGTAACAGTGGTATCATCATCATCAGTGATGAGCCAGTCACAAGAGGTTTGGGTGCGCAGACGAATTCTGGACCAGTCACTTTCATTCACATAGCTGCAGCCGGCGTTGAAGTCACCGAGGAGGATGATGTCCTGCAGGGCAGTGTGCTGTGTCCCTACCCATGGGCCACACGTGGCCAGACATGGCCAGGGGGCTCCCCCTCTGCCAGGTGTGAGAGGTCTCCCATGGGACTCGTCCACCCCAGGATGATGCCAGCATGTGCTTAGACCACACCCCAGCCCAACTGGTTGTCCCGGCAGGAGCCGAGCTCCCCAATATCACTTACTTCAGTTGCCCAGCCAACACGGACATCGTTGTAGACATCATAGAGCCTGTCGATCTCTTTTACCGCATTGGTGGGCCTGGAGTGCAGGGGCACCATCGCAAATTCCTCCACCTCTGTCAGACAGGGAGCCATCAGTTCCCAGCTTGGGTGCTGCACCCAACTCGGGAGAGGGAACCCCAGGAGACCCCTCCCCAGGCCAAGCCAGCAGGGAAAAGCTGCTGAAGGGAAAGGATGCCTTGGCTTGTTGTCATCTGCCTGTCCTCCAGCCTGGCATTTGCAGCAGAGACCTACAGCCCTCTGCACGTGGCCTGGGGTTTGCTGCTTCTTTCCCATCATTCTTCCCTAGTCTCTGTGGCTTTGGGGAAGGAGATGGGAGTGGGAGAGCTGGGAGAGTGTGTGTGTCCTGGGGAGCTGCTGTGGAGGTGGGAGTGATGGTCCAGGGTTGGGAGAGGGGATGAGGTGGGAAATAGGACATCAAATGTTGGGAGATGTTGGGAGATGGGAGAGGTTGTGAGGAAGTAGAGAAGTGGAGGAAGCAGCTGGTGGTCTATGGCATAAATGGGAGGTAGCAGGTGCTGGGATGTGGGACACGATGGGAGAGGTGGAGGGGCTGCCATGCATCGGCTCTGCTCACCCGTGTTGGGTGAGTAGAACTTGACAATGTAAGGAGGTCTGTAGAAGACACCCATTCTCCCAATCTGTTTGGTCATTCGCAGGGTGACAGTGTCATTCCTGAGAAAGAGAGTGAGGCAGCCCCTGTCACCTCTCCTGCACACATGGGGACCTCAGATGAACTTACCTCCCTTCAGGGGCCACTAGGAAAGACAGCAGGTGACATGCAGAACACCAGACCCTGCAAGTATCCCTTACCTCCAGATGAACAGGTACCGCTCCTTGTAGGTGCTTGGGCCGAGGGGTTCACTGTAATTAAAGTTGTACAAGCCTGGGGTTCCTCTGAGAGAGAGAAGTAGTTAGAGTGAGAGGAGGCTACCAGTTCCCACCAGCACCCAGCACTCTCACTCCAGCCAAGCCAGAGGTGCCTCTGCACAATGAGACATCAGACAGGGTCCGTTCCAGCATCCCATCTGCAGGTACCCCCTGCCCTGTGCAACTGAGGTCACCTGTTGAGCATTTCTTGGAGCTTATTCATGGCATCCAGGCTGTTTCCCAGGACCTCCTGCACCAGGGTGATGTCGTACCGCTTCACAATCTGGGGGAACAAGCTCAGAACTGGTCACCCTTGCCCACGAACTGCTCTTGGGGGACCCAGGGGTGCCCGGACTGGGCTGGGAAGGCTGCCAGGCTGGCAATAGGCATATGGGCAATGGAGAGCCAGGGAGGGATCTCCACTGGTGGTGGGTGCCTGCATGGATTGACACATTGGATGTATGAATGACAGTTGAGCTAATGTCTGACTGCCCCAGCTGGCTGCATCCCCGAGATCAGAGAGAGGTCAGAATGGCATCTGTCCTGTAATACTCACTTCGACGATGATGTTAGCGATTTCTGTTTTGTTCATCTTTGTCCCCGCAAAGTGCTGGATGTTGAACGCGCTGAGCCTCAGCGTTATGACCACATGCAGCAGGAGAGCTGAGACCAGCAGCGACAGCACCAGCTTGGAGGCCCTCATCCTGCATGCAGAGGGAGAGGGATGGGCTCAGTCATTTGGGACATGATTCCGGTGTTGTTAAGCTCCATGGGGTAATATTTCACCAGTAGGTAGGCTGGGAGTGCTGCCCGTGCCCAGGTGCCACAAGCACCCATCTCCCCGGCATCCTGGACAAGAGAGGAGCACCAAACAACCTAGCTTTCCGCACAGCTGGAGCCTGCCCTGGGAAAGGGCTCGCTGCCACAGCATCGCTTTTTCTCCTAGGACAGCCACTCTGATACAGTTCTCACACTTCCCTCCTTGCACTACAGCTCCAAACGCTTTCAGTCTCTCCAGATGAGAATGGAACGATTCCCTGATGCCTGGACTGGGTAACACTACAATGTAATCATACTGCAAGCTGCCTAAAGCCCCTCGAGTCAACCCTGCTCTCAGGAGATGCAGAAGCCTCCAATTCCTCCCCACCAGAGGCACCTCGGGAGAAGCAGATCCATCCTGGGTGATGCTCGTCTGCTGCACCCGGGCTCAGCCCTGCAGAAACTCTCAGCAAAATTAAGCTGAACTGGAGAAGGTGACATTGGAGAGGGGAGGACATGGGGCACAGGAGGAGCTGTGAGCAGGACCTACCTTTGGTGTTGTCCGAAGTCTCTGGAAGGGGAAGGAGCTGCACCTGTATTTATAGGCAGGGACACACTCAACTTGCCAAGCGATTGCACGAGGCCGCAGGCTTCATATCACATCTATCATGGAAATGAAGTTCCGCTCAAGAAGTTTCAACACCTTCTGACATCGCTGAACCTGACAATGTTGCTGCATCAACAATATCATCACCAACAAGAGACTGGTACAGTCCAAGTGAGCAGTTCCCCAGGCTGGGGCACAGGCAGCTCTCACATATGAGCTGCTACAGTTTCTCTCAGCAAGTGTTTATTTCACCCACACCGAGTGTTCCCATCCTGCATCCTGCTTTTCCCACAAGCCACTTCCAGGGGAGCAGGGACAGGATTTGCAGCCGCTCCCCACACAATGTCATCAAGGCCTGACCTTGACCCCTTGAAGGGACGTGTGTCTTCCTAGGGTCAGAGCTCTGGGGACATGAGTCCCTGAGCCAGGGCTCCCTGTGACATGTCCCCCCAGACCCTCTTCACTTCTCCTGCAGTTCCTGACATCCATCACTGCACTGTTCAACATCTCTTCTAGTCGGTATTTGGATTTGGCTTCCTGTGAATTTCTGTAAAATAAGGCAACACAAATGAACTGTTGCAACTCTGGAGATGCTTGTTACCATAGAGTTATGAAATGGTGATTTGTAAATGGTGGGATGGAATGTGTTAAAAACCAAGATTAACAAGTAAGATAACGATAAGGACCCTTAACGCTTATCTTCTTGTCACCCAGAGTCGTTGAGATTGACCCCTCAGATATGGCCACTCATTAAGGGCTCTGGGTGGCATTGATCTCAATACCTTGGACCAGATCAAAGAATCATAGAATAATCAGGTTGGAAGAGAGCCCATGGATGATCGAATCCAACCATTCCCACCAATCTCTAAACCACGCCCCTCAGGACCTCATCTACCTGTGCCTTAAACACCTCCAAGGAAGGCAAGTCACCCACCTCCCTGGGCAGCCTGTTCCATTGCCTGATGACCCATTCAGTGAATATTTTTTTCCTTGTGTTGAGCCTGAACTTGCCCCGGCAGAACTTAAGGCCATTCCCTCTTGTCCTGTCCCCTGTCACTTGGGAGAAGAGCCCAGCTCCCTCCTCTCCACAACCTCCTTTCAGGTAGTTGGAGAGAGCAATGAGGTCTCCCCTCAGCCTCCTCTTCTCCAGGATAAACACCCCCAGCTCTCTCAGCTGTTCCTCATAAGGCCTGTTCTCCAGCCCCTTCACCAGCTTTGTTGCTCTTCCCTGGACTCACTCCAGAGCCTCAACATCCTTCTTGTGGTGAGGGGCCCAGAAATGAACACAGGATTCGAGGAGCAGTCTCACCAGTGCCGAGTACAGAGGGAGAAGAACCTCCCTGGACCAGCTGGTCACACCATTTCTGATACAAACTAAGGTGCAATTGGCCTTCTTGGCCACCTGGGCACACTACTGGCTCATGTTTACTCACCTATCAACCAACACTCCCAGGACCTTCTTGCCCTGACAGCTTTCCAACCAGGCTTCTTCTAGTCTGTAGCACTGCTTGGGGTTGTTGTGCCCCAAGTGCAGGACCTGCCATTTGGCCTTGTTAAACCTCATCCCATTGGTCCAGCCTATTCAGATCCCTCCGGAGCCTCCCAGCCCTCCAGCAGATCCAGCTTCCACCCAGCTTAGTGTCATCTGCAAACTTGCTAAGGGAGCACTTGATGCCTTCATCCAGGTCATTGATGAAGACATTGAACAGGGCTGGACCCAGCACTGAGCCCTGGAGACACCACTTGTCACTGGCCTCCAGTTGGATTTAACACCATTTACTACCACTCTCTGGGCCCTCCAGCCAACTAGTTTTCCACCCAGGAGAGTGTGCGCCTGTCCCATCCAGAGGCTGACAGTTTCTGAAGCAGAATGCTCTGAGAATCTCTATCAAAGGCTTTACTAAAGTCCACGAAGACAACATCCACAGCCTTTCCCTCATCCAAGAGTCTAGTCACTTGGTGATCAGGTTAGTTTGGCAAGACCTGCCTTTCCTGAACACATGTTGACTGGGCCTGATCACCCGGTTCTCTTGCAAGTGCTTTGTGATAGCACTCAAGATCACCTGCTCCATGACTTTCCCTGGTACTGAGGTCAGACTGACAGGCCTGTAGTTTCCTGGATCCTCCCTGTGCCCCTTCTTATAGATGGGCACAACTTCAGCCTCCAGTCCAGTGGTACCTCCCCAGTCATCCAGGACTGCTGGAAGATGGTGGAAAGGGGTTTGGCAGCACATCCACCAGTTCCCTCCACACTCTTGGGTGGACTCCATCCGGCCCCATAGACTTGTGGACGTCTAACCAGGCAAGCAAGTCTCTAACCACCTCTGCTTGGATCGTGGGAACCTCGTTCTGCTCCTCCAACCCCTGGTGTTGTGTGCAGAGGGAACAACTTACTTTACTATTGAAGACTGATGCAAAGTAGGCATTGAGTACTTGAGCCTTGTCTTCATTCCCTGTGGATCCAGGTGCCCAAGGAGTGAGATGCTCCCCCGAAGGTGGGCCCGGTGGTGGGATGAGGCCTGGGGTGGCCCCGAGAACCCGGGGAGATCTAGAGAGGCTGCAGGGAAGGGCCAAGGGTTTCAGGTAGAGGTCCCTGGGGGGCCGGTCCAGGAGACTGAAGCTCCAGAAGGACAGGACAAGGTTCCTTGGGAGCTGGTGCTGGAGACCAAGGCCTTGGAGGGACAGGATGGGGTCCCTGGGGGCAGAGTTAGACTAGGCATAACGAGGAATTTCTTCACCATGAGAGTGGGGAGGCCCTGGAACAGGTTGCCCAGGGAAGTGGTGGCTGCCCCATCCCCAGAGGTGTTCACGGCAAGGTGGGATGTGCCTTGGCAAGCTGATCTGGTGGGAGGTGTCCCTGTTCATGGCAGAGGGGCTAGAACTGGATGATCTTTAAGGTCCCCCACATCCCAAACTATTCTGTGATTCTGTTCTCCGAATTCAGAGCGATTACATCAAGTGGCTTCCCTTGGTCACTTCACTGGATGACCCTGACATAGGAAGACATGAATTGTGTCAGGCAGGGCCTTCCCTTGTGATCCCGTGCTGGCCTGGCCCAGGGATTGTCTTGTCTTGAGAGGATTTTCAGCAGCTCAACTGGAACTGGCTTGTTGTATGGGGAGCTGAGGGATGTGGTAGGACAAGAACTGTCCTTGGTGAAGCCATGCTGGCTGACACTAATCACCTCCTCATCCTCCCTGTACTTCAACAGAGCTTCTAGGAGGATCAGGGAGATCAGGATGATTCCAGGGAGGTGATTCTCCCTCTGTACTCAGCACTGGTGAGGCCACTCCTTGAATACTGTGTTCAGTTGTGGGCCCCTCACCACAAGAAGGACGTTGAGGCTCTGGAGAGAGTCCAGAGAAGAGCCACGAAGCTCGTGAAGGGGCTGGAGAACAGGCCTGATGAGGAGCATCTGAGAGAGCTGGGGTTATTTATCCTGGAGAAGAGGAAGCTGAGGGGAGACCTCATTACTCTCTACAACTACCTGAAGGGAGGTTGTGGAGAGGAGGGAGCTGGGCTCTTCTCCCAAGTGACAGGGGATAGGATGAGAGGGAATGGCCTCAAGCTCCGCCAGGGGAGATTTAGGCTGGAGATCAGGAGGAAGTTTTTCACACAGAGTGTCATTGGGCATTGGAATAGGCTGCCCAGGGAGGTGGTTGAGTCACCTTCCCCTGGAGGTGTTTAAGGGACGGGTAGATGAGGTCTTGAGGGGCTTGGTTTAGTGTTTGACAGGAATGGTTGGACATGATGATCCGATGGGTCCCTTCCAACCTGGTTGTTCTATGATTCTATGATTCTATGATCAGTTCCATGATCCTCCCAGGCACCAAGGTGAGGCTGAATGGTCAGTACTTCCCAGGGTTGTCTTTGCTACCCCTTCAAAAACAGGCACAAGGTTACCCTTCTTCCAGTCACCAGGGACTTTCAGGTGAAAGCCTTGGATCCTGTCTCTCCCAAACAAACAGTGCAATGCTCAACTGGAGAAGCACACGATGCAGTGGGAGCAATTGCCTGACCGGCCGGGCTCAAAGGCTCTCAGTCAGTGGGTTCCATCAGTCTGGCTTCTCCTGGTAGGGCTGGATGGGCACAGGGGGCTTGGGGGGACTGTGGTCGGGGTGGCCCCCTCGGTCACAGCGTGGGTCACATCAGCCAGGCAGGAGGTGATGGGCAATGGACTTAATTGGGGTGACTGAGAGGGTGTAATTGTAGGAGAGAGAAGGGAGTTGGGAGGTGTCTGTGGGAGGCCGGCTGAGCAGCATCAGCCTCAGCAAGAAGGGGCATGTGCAAACCCACACAGCATCCCCTCTTGTACCCCAAAGCAGCTCCGGCTGGCACCTAAAGCAACCCCATGGGGGACTTGGATCCCCAGAGTAGCGCTGGCACAGCCAGTATTCCCTTCACGGGTACAGCCGTCCCTCCGGCACTTGCTGTCCCCCAGCTTGGGGAGTGGGCGGCTTGTCTGGGTTTGGGGAGGTGTCAGCTGCTTGTGTCAGGGCTTGCCAGGCTCTCACCAGCTCTGCAGGTTTTGCATCCTCACAGCCAGTCACTGGATGACTCTGGTGTCCCCTAGTGCTGTGCAGGCACCCAAAGGAGCTGCAGTCGCACAGGGACAGGGGGTCAGGTGCTGGGGGAAATGAAGGGACCCACCATGCAGAGGTGCAAGACCAGGAAAAAGCTCATTTTTAATGGAAGCAGAGAGGGTCCCACAACGGCAACACCCCAAAGAGCGACTGTTACAGAGACTGTGGGAAGCTTGGCTGGAGCTTTTGCTGTTTGGACTCCTTGAGGGACATGGGCGCAGGCTGAGGGCATCCTGGTAGCCACCGGTGTGATGACAGACTCCTCAGGTTAGGACCATCTCCACTGGGAAATGGTCACTGACTTCCAAAGCCTGGATGTGGAGGGAAAGCAAAGAAGTGGCTAAAATCATCTGGATCTGCCTCCACTGTTGTGGCTGAGACTGAACACTCTACTCCAATCCCAGAACTGAAACCAGATCCCAGGCTGGAGGAGCACTGGGGTAGAGGTTAGGGCTGAGGTGTCCTTGGGAACACCCTGGGGAACAAGGACCCACCCACAATCGGGGGTGGGATCACGGTGTCACCAGGCTTGTGTGTCTTGGTCCCTAACTCACCTTCCTGTTAGTGAGATTGAAAGCCAACTCGAAGTTGTAGATTCTGCCAGAGTCAGGCTCGACATCTCTTTTCAGATTATCACCACAGACAACGATGCTGCCGAGGTATCATGGGGATGTTAGTGCCCTTCAGGACAACCTACTGGCAGCCCCTGTGCCACCACCGCAACACTCACCGGTCATAGGGGCAGTGGCTCCTGGCAGTAACAGTGGTATCATCATCATCAGTGATGAGCCAGTCACAAGAGGTTTGGGTGCGCAGACGAATTCTGGACCAGTCACTTTCATTCACATAGCTGCAGCCGGCGTTGAAGTCACCGAGGAGGATGATGTCCTGCAGGGCAGTGTGCTGTGTCCCTACCCATGGGCCACACGTGGCCAGACATGGCCAGGGGGCTCCCCCTCTGCCAGGTGTGAGAGGTCTCCCATGGGACTCGTCCACCCCAGGATGATGCCAGCATGTGCTTAGACCACACCCCAGCCCAACTGGTTGTCCCGGCAGGAGCCGAGCTCCCCAATATCACTTACTTCAGTTGCCCAGCCAACACGGACATCGTTGTAGACATCATAGAGCCTGTCGATCTCTTTTACCGCATTGGTGGGCCTGGAGTGCAGGGGCACCATCGCAAATTCCTCCACCTCTGTCAGACAGGGAGCCATCAGTTCCCAGCTTGGGTGCTGCACCCAACTCGGGAGAGGGAACCCCAGGAGACCCCTCCCCAGGCCAAGCCAGCAGGGAAAAGCTGCTGAAGGGAAAGGATGCCTTGGCTTGTTGTCATCTGCCTGTCCTCCAGCCTGGCATTTGCAGCAGAGACCTACAGCCCTCTGCACGTGGCCTGGGGTTTGCTGCTTCTTTCCCATCATTCTTCCCTAGTCTCTGTGGCTTTGGGGAAGGAGATGGGAGTGGGAGACCTGGGAGAGTGTGTGTGTCCTGGGGAGCTGCTGTGGAGGTGGGAGTGATGGTCCAGGGTTGGGAGAGGGGATGAGGTGGGAAATAGGACATCAAATGTTGGGAGATGTTGGGAGATGGGAGAGGTTGTGAGGAAGTAGAGAAGTGGAGGAAGCAGCTGATGGGCTATGGCATAAATGGGAGGTAGCAGGTGCTGGGATGTGGGACACGATGGGAGAGGTGGAGGGGCTGCCATGCATCGGCTCTGCTCACCCGTGTTGGGTGAGTAGAACTTGACAATGTAAGGAGGTCTGTAGAAGACACCCATTCTCCCAATCTGTTTGGTCATTCGCAGGGTGACAGTGTCATTCCTGAGAAAGAGAGTGAGGCAGCCCCTGTCACCTCTCCTGCACACATGGGGACCTCAGATGAACTTACCTCCCTTCAGGGGCCACTAGGAAAGACAGCAGGTGACATGCAGAACACCAGACCCTGCAAGTATCCCTTACCTCCAGATGAACAGGTACCGCTCCTTGTAGGTGCTTGGGCCGAGGGGTTCACTGTAATTAAAGTTGTACAAGCCTGGGGTTCCTCTGAGAGAGAGAAGTAGTTAGAGTGAGAGGAGGCTACCAGTTCCCACCAGCACCCAGCACTCTCACTCCAGCCAAGCCAGAGGTGCCTCTGCACAATGAGACATCAGACAGGGTCCGTTCCAGCATCCCATCTGCAGGTACCCCCTGCCCTGTGCAACTGAGGTCACCTGTTGAGCATTTCTTGGAGCTTATTCATGGCATCCAGGCTGTTTCCCAGGACCTCCTGCACCAGGGTGATGTCGTACCGCTTCACAATCTGGGGGAACAAGCCTCAGAACTGGTCACCCTTGCCCACGAACTGCTCTTGGGGGACTCAGGGGTGCCCGGACTGGGCTGGGAAGGCTGCCAGGCTGGCAATAGGCATATGGGCAATGGAGAGCCAGGGAGGGTGCTCCACTGGTGGTGGGTGCCTGCATGGATTGACACATTGGATGTATGAATGACAGTTGAGCTAATGTCTGACTGCCCCAGCTGGCTGCATCCCCGAGATCAGAGAGAGGTCAGAATGGCATCTGTCCTGTAGTACTCACTTCGACGATGATGTTAGCGATTTCTGTTTTGTTCATCTTTGTCCCCGCAAAGTGCTGGATGTTGAACGCGCTGAGCCTCAGCGTTATGACCACATGCAGCAGGAGAGCTGAGACCAGCAGCGACAGCACCAGCTTGGAGGCCCTCATCCTGCATGCAGAGGGAGAGGGATGGGCTCAGTCATTTGGGACATGATTCCGGTGTTGTTAAGCTCCATGGGGTAATATTTCACCAGTAGGTAGGCTGGGAGTGCTGCCCGTGCCCAGGTGCCACAAGCACCCATCTCCCCGGCATCCTGGACAAGAGAGGAGCACCAAACAACCTAGCTTTCCGCACAGCTGGAGCCTGCCCTGGGAAAGGGCTTGCTGCCACAGCATCGCTTTTTCTCCTAGGACAGCCACTCTGATACAGTTCTCACACTTCCCTCCTTGCACTACAGCTCCAAACGCTTTCAGTCTCTCCAGATGAGAATGGAACGATTCCCTGATGCCTGGACTGGGTAACACTACAATGTAATCATACTGCAAGCTGCCTAAAGCCCCTCGAGTCAACCCTGCTCTCAGGAGATGCAGAAGCCTCCAATTCCTCCCCACCAGAGGCACCTCGGGAGAAGCAGATCCATCCTGGGTGATGCTCGTCTGCTGCACCCGGGCTCAGCCCTGCAGAAACTCTCAGCAAAATTAAGCTGAACTGGAGAAGGTGACATTGGAGAGGGGAGGACATGGGGCACAGGAGGAGCTGTGAGCAGGACCTACCTCTGGTGTTGTCCGAAGTCTCTGGAAGGGGAAGGAGCTGCACCTGTATTTATAGGCAGGGACACACTCAACTTGCCAAGCGATTGCATGAGGCCGCAGGCTTCATATCACATCTATCATGGAAATGAAGTTCCGCTCAAGAAATTTCAACACCTTCTGACACCGCTGAACCTGACAATGTTGCTGCATCAACAATATCATCACCAACAAGAGACTGGTACAGTCCAAGTGAGCAGTTCCCCAAGCTGGGACACAGGCAGCTCTCACATATGAGCTGCTACAGTTTCTCTCCGAAAGTGTTTATTTCACCCACACCGAGTGTTCCCATCCTGCATTCTGCTTTTCCCACAAGCCACTTCCAGGGGAGCAGGGACAGGATTTGCAGCCGCTCCCCACAAAATGTGATCAAGGCCTGGCCTTGACCCCTTGAAGGGACGTGTGTCTTCCTAGGGTCAGAGCTCTGGGGACATGAGTCCCTGAGCCAGGGCTCCCTGTGACATGTCCCCCCAGACCCTCTTCACTTCTCCTGCAGTTCCTGACATCCATCACTGCACTGTTCAACATCTCTTCTAGTCGGCATTTGGGTTTGGCTTCCTGCGAATTTCTGTAGAATAAGGCAACACAAATGAACTGTTGCAACTCTGGAGATGCTTGTTACCATAGAGTTATGAAATGGTGATTTGTAAATGGTGGGATGGAATGTGTTAAAAACCAAGATTAACAAGTAAGATAACGATAAGGACCCTTAACCCTTATCTTCTTGTCACCCAGAGTCGTTGAGATTGACCCCTCAGATATGACGACTCATTAAGGGCTCTGGGTGGCATTGATCTCAATACATTGGACTAGATCAAAGAATCGCGTAGCCACATGGGTGACTTGGATCTCCAGAGCAGCACTGGCAGACCTGATATCCCCCACACCGGCACAGCTGTCGCCATGGCACTTGCTGTACCCCAGGTCGGGGAGCGGGCAGCTTGTCTGGGTTTGGGCAGGTGTCACCTTCTCATATCAGTGCTTGCCAGGCTCTCACCAGGTCTGCAGGTTTTGCATCCTCACTGCCAGTCACTGGATGACGCTGGTCTCCCCTGGTGCTGTGCAGGCACCCAGAGGAGCTGCTGTGGCACAGGAACAGGGGGTCAGGTGCAGGGGGTGCTGGGGAAATGAAGGGACCCTCCATGCAGAGGTGGAAGACCAGGAAAAAACTAATTTTTAATGGAAGCAGAGAGGGTCCCACAATGGCAAGACCCCAAAGTCTCAGAGACTGTGGGCAGCTTGGCTGGTGCTTGTGTTGTCTGGACTCTGTGAGGGACATGGGTGCAGGCGAGCATGCCGAGGCTGGCAGAGCATGGTGCTGGGTTGAATGCCGGCCCCTCATCCTGAAACCCACCCGGTCCTACCCCAGCACACATCTCCAGATCCTCCCTGAGAGATTACACAGTTGCCAACCCACACCCCACCTGCTCCCACAGCTCCCCAGCCTTGCTCCAGTGCCCTTGGCTGACATCCTGGTGCTCCCTGGCCTCCCAAGGCAGATGCTGTTTCCCAGGAGGGCTCTAAAGGGTCCCAGAGGTGTGGGGGCTCCTTGGGGGCTGGAGAGCTGCCAGCCCCCTCTCCCCGGGACCAATCCTTGGGAGAGTAGGGACAGGATTTGCAGCTGCTCCCCACAAAGTGACCAAGACCTGGTCTTGACCCCTTGAACAGGAGTGTGTTTTCCTAGGGTCAGGGCTCTGGGGACATCAGCTCCCTGAACCAGAGCTCCCTGTGACATGTCCTCCCCAGGCATGGGGCTCCCCCTATGTCAAGATTCATTCAGACCCTTAATGTCCCTTCACTCCATGGATGATACCCACAAGTGTAGCCCCAGGGCCAGGCTTTCCCCATTCTGAGACAGCCAGGACATGCTGCCTTTCAAAATAACCCTCCCCCACAACCAGAGGCCCCATCCCCTCTGGCCAAGACTCCCCCAGGACCAGGATTTTCCCATCCCAACACTGTCCCAGGGCAAGTCTTTGACCAAGTTAATACTCTCCCAGGAGCAGTTCTTTCTGGGTTTACTTTTCCCCCAGTCCAGGCTCCCCTGATATTGAAAATGAACACTCTAACACTCATTTTGGAGTTTTAGAAAGCAAGCGGCTTTCCTTTATCAGCCTGGCAAATATAAGGAGCGATCTCCATCGATCACGTGCAACAAGGCAAAAGCTGTGGCAGAATGAATATCATGCTTAGAATCATAGAATTGTTAGTGTTGGAAGGGACCTTAAAGATCACCCAATTGCCCCCCTGCCATGGGCAGGGACACCTTCCACTGGATCAGAGCTGCATCCAACGTGGACTTGAACACCTGCAGGGTTGGGGCAGCCACAACTTTCCTTGGCAACCTGTTCCAGTGCCTCACCACTCTCTTAGTGAGAGCTCCCCGAGGAACATCTCTTCCAGGTGCCCAAGGAGCGAGATGCCACCCCCATGGTGAGCCAGGTGGCGGCGTGAGACGTGGTGCGGCACCAAGAACCTGTGGAGAGGGCTCCAGTGTGGAGAATGACCAAGGACGACAGCACATGGTCCCTGGGTTGCTACTGCTGGAGACCAAAGCTCCCAAACCACAGGATAGAGTCCCTTGGGAGCTGCTGCTGGAAACTGGGGCCACAGGGGCACAGGACGGGTTCCCTGGGGGGCTGCTGCTGGAGACCAAGGCCTCAGAAGGTCAGGACGGGGTCCTTTGGGAGTGGTGGCTAAGGGTTTATCTAACCAGGAGAGGTCTGGCTGGCCTTGGGGAGGTGTGGGGGTCCTGAGACCCCAGGGTCCTGCCCACAGCCTCACAGTGCTGGGGCTGCACTAAGGTTTTGAGATGGTGGACGTGGGCCAGAGAGCCAGGGCCAGGAGCTAGAGCCGCTGGGAGATGCTGGGGGATTGTGGGCCTGTGAGGCTGCAAGGCCCAGCCGAGGCTCCCCCAGATCTGCCCATTGGTTCCTTTGGCTCTGTTCTTTGGAGAGGCAGGAACACTTTTCACCCCAGTGTTGTTATGGGCCTCAACTCTCAGTTTGTGGGCAGCGCTTGCTGGTACAGCAGGCCCTTGTCTGGGTGTCCAGCTCTGGTGTGCTCTCTGGCTCTCTGTGGGACCAGCTCGTGGTTTATGCAGTGAGGGAGACAGAGAGCTTGTGGCAGGATTGGGAACAACCACACAACCACATCTTAACTACCAACATTATGTATTATCCCAAAATACAAATAGGATTTGTTATCAATAAAGGAAAAGTTTTCCACATCCAATTAACTAAAAGACCTGTCAGAAAGGAAACACCATGAGGTACAGGAAGTAAATTTTTTTAATTGCTTATTTGATTTGAGATGTTATTGATGACAAGAGGAAAGGAAGTTTGCTTTTCAAAGAACTTCCCTGCAAACCTGCGGTTGTCCAGGTCTCTGGCTGCAGGGAGTGCTTGAGCCGGTCACCAGTTCCAGAATGTGGTGGAGACAACGGCTGCTCTCAGTGCGACCAGGCGAATGATCTCCTCAGCCTAATGGCAGAGCTGAAGGAGTGAGCAGGGACACCTCCCACCAGGTCAGGCTGCCGAAAGGCCCATCCAACCTGGCCTTGAACACCTCCAGGGATGGGGCAGCCACAGCTTTCCTGGGAAACCTGTTCCAGAGCCTCCCCACTCTCATGGTGAAGAAGTTCCTCATTATGCCCAGTCTAAATCTGCCCCTCTTCTGTTTATACCCATTGCCCCTCGTCCTATCCCTACAAGCCTCTGGAAACAGTCACTCCCCAGATTTCCAGTAGCCCCTTCAGATACTGGAAGATCATTGTAAGGTCTCCTCAGAGCCTTTTCTACTCCAGGCTGAACAAGCCCAACTCTCTCAGCCTGTCCTTGGATGGGAGGTGCTCCAGCCCTCGGATCATCCTTGTAGCCTCCTCCGGGCCCATTTCAACAGCTCCATCTCCTTCTTATGCAGAGGATTCCAGAGCTGAACACAATAATCCAGATGAGGTCTCACAAGAAAGGAATCAGAAGGGGCAGAATCACTTCCCTTGCCCTGCTGGCCGTGCTGCTTTTGATGCAGCCCAGGATACAATTGACTTTGGGGCTGTGAACATGCATTGCCTGTTCATGTGGAGCTTCTCAGCAACAAGCACCCCAAGTCCTTCTCTGCAGGGACACTCTCAATCACATCGTCCCCCATCCTGTACCCACATTGGGGATTGCCCTGACCCAGGAGTAGCACCTTGCACTTGGCCTTTTGAACCTTACAAGGTTCTCACAGCCCCACTTCTCCAGCCTGCCCAGGTCTCTCTGGATGACATCCCATCCTGGTGTGGCAACTGCACCACTCAGCTTGGTGTCATCTGCAACCTTGCTGAGGGTACACTTGATGGCACTGTCAATACCATTGATGAAGCTATTAAGCAGCACTGGTCCCACTACAGACCCCTGAGGGACACAGCTTGTCAGAGATCTCCATCTGGACTTTGAGCCGTTGACCACTACTCTCTGAATACAACAACCACCAAACCAATTTCTTATCCAACAAAGAGTCCACCCATCAAGTCCATATCCCTCCACTGTAGAGAGAAGGATGTTGTGTGTGTGCATGTTAAGGGCTTTACAGAAGTCCAGATCGACCATCTCCATGGGGTTCCCCTTGTCCCCTGCTGTAGTTCCCCCATCATAGGAAGCAGCTAGGCTGGACCTGCCCCTGGTGAAGCCATGCTGGATGACACTAATCACCTTCCCATCCTCTCGCCAGCTCTGCACGTTTTGCATCCTCACAGCCTGTCAGTGGATCAGTCTGATGTCCCCTGGCTCTGTACCGGCACCTGGAGGAGCTGCCGTGGCACAGGGACAGGGGATCAGGCACAGGCAGTGCAGGGGGAAATGAAGGGTCCCTCTGCGCAGAGGTGCAAGAACAGGAAAATGCTTATTTTTAGTGGAAGCAGAGAGGGTCCCACAACGGCAAGACGTTGGAAAGCAGCTTGTGGGCAGCTTGTCTGGTGTTCCTGTTACATGGACTCCACAAGGGACATGGGCGCAAGTTGAGTCCTCCTG
The DNA here is from genome assembly GCA_033558105.1 of Coccyzus lansbergi. Lineage (NCBI taxonomy): Eukaryota > Metazoa > Chordata > Aves > Cuculiformes > Coccyzidae > Coccyzus > Coccyzus lansbergi. The sequence continues at coordinate 55,832 of JAUMJK010002364.1, read as the reverse complement.
GTAGCCACTGGTGTGGGGACAGACTCCTCAGGGTTCAAGGGTCACCTCCACTGGGAAGTGGTCACTGACTTCCAAAGCCTACATATGATGGGAAAGCAGAGAAGCGGCTGAGCTCATCTGGACCAGCCACCGCTGCCATGGCTGGAACTGAACGCTCTGCTCCAATCCCAGAATTGAAACCGGACCCCAGGCTGGGGGAGCATCGGAGTAGGCTTGTGTGTCCTGATCCCTCACTCACTTGCTTGTTAGTGAGTTTGAAAGCCAACTCGAAGTTGTAGATTCTGCCAGAGTTCGGCTCGACATCATTTTTCAGATCAGGACCACAGACGACGATGCTGCCGAGGCATCACAAGGGTGTTAGTGCCCTCCAGGACCCCCCAGTGGCAGCCCCTAGTGCCACCACCACAGCACTCACCGGTCGTAGGGGTAGTGGCTGTTAGCATTGACAGCAGTATCATCGTCGTCTGTGATGAGCCAGTCACAAGGTGCTTTGGTGCGCAGACGGATTTTGGACCAGTCATCATCTGTCACGTATTTGCCGCCGGCATTGAAGTCACCGAGGAGGATGATGTTCTGCAGGGCAGCGTGTTGTGTCCCCTCCCATGGACCATACGGGTACCAAGGGCTCCCAAAATCTCAGTGGCCTCCATGGGTCTCCCCAGCACAGGAGGACACCTTCCAGGAATGGTAGTGGACCACCTCCTCTGTCGAGTGTGAGAGTTCTCCCGTGGGACACGTCCACCCCAGGATGGTGTCGACATGCGACCTGCCCACACCCCAGCCCGTCCCGGGCTGGAGTCCAGTTCCCCACTTACATCATTTTTCCAGGCAGTACGGACATCATTGTAGACATCATAGAGCCTGTCAATCTCTTCTACTGCATTGTCAGGCTTGGAGTGCAGGGGCACCATCACAAATTGCTTCACCTCTGTCAGACAGGGAGCCATCAGCTCCCAGCTTGGGTGCTGCACCCCACTCAGGAGAGGGAACCCCAGGAGACCCCTCCCCAGGCCAAGCCCCAGCTGCCAGCAGGGAAAAGCAGTTGAAGGGAAAGGATGCCTTGGCTTGTTGTCATCTGCCTGTCCTCCAGCCTGGCATTTGCAGCAGAGACCTACAGCCCTCTGCACGTGGCCTGGGGTTTGCTGCTTCTTTCCCATCATTCTTCCCAAGTCTCTGTGGCTTTGGGGAAGGAGATGGGAGTGGGAGAGCTGGGAGAGTGTGTGTGTCCTGGGGAGCTGCTGTGTAGGTGGGAGTGATGGTCCAGGGTTAGGAGAGGGGATGAGGTGGGAAATGGGATGTGAGTGGCGACGACAAATGTTGGGAGATGTTGGGAGATGGGAGAGGTTGTGAGGAAGCAGAGAAGTGGAGGAAGCAGCTGGTGGGCTATGGCATAAACGGGCGGTAGCAGGTGCTGGGATGTGGGACACAATGGGAGAGGTGGAGGGGCTGCCATGCATCGGCTCTGCTCACTCGTGGTGGGTGAGTTGAACTCGACAATATAAGGCGGTCTGCTGAAGGCACCCTTGTCCACATACTGGTATGTCTGCAGCACGGAGACTGTGTCAGTTCTGAGGGACAAGAGTGGAACAGTCTCTGTCACCTCTCCTGTCACGGAGGAAGTCCACAGATAAACTCACCTCCCTTCAGGGGACACTAGGCAGGACAGCAGGTGACAAGGGGAACACCAGACCCTGGCAGCATCTCCTACCTGTAGATGAAGAGGTACTGCTCTGCGTAGCTGCTTGAGCCCAGGGGTTTGCTGACCTCAAATTTATATAAGCCTGGATTTCCGCTAAGAGAGAGAGATGTGGGGAATGTGAGAGGAGGTTCCCACCAGCACCCAGCGCTCTCACTCCAGCCAAACCAGAGGTGCCCTGGCACAATGAGACACCAGCCCGTGTTCTGTAAAGCCGTGTCTGGCTTTACAGAAGTCCAGATCAACCATCTCCATGGGGTTCCCCTTGTCCCCTGCTGTACTTCTCCCATCATAGGAAGCAGCTAGGCTGGTAGGACAGGACCTGCCCCTGGTGAAGCCATTCTGGATGACACTAATCACCTCCCCGTCCTCCCACTGCTTCAGCAGAGCTTCTAGGAGGATCTGGTCCACGATCCTCCCAGGCATCTAGGTGAGGCTGAATGGTCAGCACTTTCCAGGGTCATTTTTGTTACCCTTTTAAAAACAGGCACAAGGTTACCCTTCGTCCATTCACCAGGAGCTTTCAGGAAAGCCTTAGATCCTGTCTCTCCCAAACAAAGAGTGTAATGCTCAGCTGGAGAAGCACACGATGGAGTGGGAGTGACTGCCTGACCGATGGAGTGGGAGTGACTGCCTGACCGGCTGGGCTCAAAGGCTCTCAGTCAGTGGGTTCCATCAGTCTGGCTTCTCCTGGTAGGGCTAGGTGGGCACAGGGGGCATGGGGGGACTGTGGCCGGGGTGGCCACAGTCACAGTGTGGTATAAAGCAGCCAGGCAGGAGGTGACGGGTGATGGCCTTAATGGGGGTGATTGAGAGGGTGTAATTGTAGGGGAAGGAAGGGACTAAGGGTGTGTCTGGGGGAGGCCGGCTGAGCAGCATCAGTCTCAGCAAGAAGGGGTATGTGCAAACCCCCACAGCATCCCCTCTTGTACCCCAAAGCAGCCCCACGGGGTACTCGAATCCCCACAACAGTGTTGGCACAGTCAGTTTCCCCTGCACGGTCCCCCCAGCACTTGGTGTCCCCCAGGTCGGGGAGCAGGCGGCTAGGTTGGATTTGGGGAGGTGTCAGCTGCTCGTGTCAGGGCTTGCTAGACTCTCACCAGCTCTGCAGGTTTTGCATGCTCACAGCCAGTCACTGGATGACTCTGGTGTCCCCTGGTGCTGTGTGGGCACCCGGAGGAGATGCTGTGGGACAGGGGGTCAGGTGCCGGGGGTGCTGGGGGAAATGAAGGGACCCTCCATGCAGAGGTGCAAGACCAGGAAAAAGCTCATTTTTAATGGAAGCAGAGAGGGTCCCACAATGGCAAGACCCCAAAGAGCGGCTGTTGCAGAGATTGTGGGAAGCTTGGCTGGAGCTTTTGTTGTTTGGACTCCTTGAGGGACATGGGTGCAGGCTGGGGGCATCCTGGTAGCCACCGGCGTGATGACAGACTCCTCAGGTTAGGATCATTGCCACCGGGAAATGGTCACTGACATTCAAAGCCTGGATGTTGGGAGGGAAAGCAAAGAAGTGACTAAAATCATCTGGATCTGCCTCCACTGTCGTGGCTGGGACTGAATGCTCTGCTCTAATCCCAGAATTGAAACCAGATCCCAGTCTCGGGGAGCATTGGAGCAGAGGCTGGGGCTGAGGTGTCCTTGGGAACACCCTGGGGAACAAGGACACACCAGGGACAGGGTACCAGGCTTGTGTGTCTTGGTCCCTCACTCACCTTCTTGTAAGACAGTTTGTATTTGTTCTGGAAGTTGAAGATTCTGTCAGGGTGGGGCTTGACGGCCTTTTTTAGATTATTACCGCAGACGACGATGCTGTTGAGTCATCACAGGGGTGTTAGTGCCCTCCAGGACCACCCACTTGCCACCCCAGTGCCACCACCACAGCACCCACCGGTCATAGGGGCAGTGGGTCGTTTGAGTGACAGTGGTATCATCATTGTCTTTGATGAGCCAGTCACAAGAGGTTTGGGTGCGCAGACGAATTCTGGGCCAGTCACTGTCCTTCACATAGCTGCAGCCGGCGTTGAAGTCACCGAGGAGGATGATGTCCTGCAGGACAGTGTGCTGTGTCCCTACCCATGGGCCACACATGGCCAGACATGGCCAAGGGGCCCAACCTCTGCCGGGTGTGAGAGGTCTCCCGTGAGTCACGTCCAGCCGAGGATGGCATCGGCATGTGTGGCACCCACACCCCAGCCCACCCGGCTGCCCCAGGCAGGAGTCGAGCTCCCCAATGCCACTTACATCAATTTTCCAGTTAGTGCGGACATTGTTGTAGACATCATAGAGCTTGTCGATCTCTTCTACTGCATTGTCAGGCTTGGAGTGCAGGGGCACCATCACAAATTGCTTCACCTCTGTCAGACAGGGAACCATCAGCTCCCAGCTTGGTTGCTGCACCCCAATCGGGAGAGGGAACCCCAGGAGACCCCTCCCCAGGCCAAGCCCCAGCTGCCAGCAGGGAAAAGCAGCTGAAGGGAAAGGATGCCTTGGCTTGTTGTCATCTGCCTGTCCTCCAGCCTGGCATTTGCAGCAGAGACCTACAGCCCTCTGCACGTGGCCTGAGGTTTGCTGCTTCTTTCCCATCATTCTTCCCAAGTCTCTGTGGCTTTGGGGAAGGAGATGGGAGTGAGAGAGCTGGGAGAGTGTGTGTGTCCTGGGGAGCTGCTGTGGAGGTGGGAGTGATGGTCCAGGGTTGGGAGAGGGGATGAGGTGGGAAATGGGACATGAGTTGTGATGGCAAATGTTGGGAGATGTTGGGAGATGGGAGAGGTTGTGAGGAGGCAGAGAAGTGGAGGAAGCAGCTGGTGGGCTATGGCATAAATGGGAGGTAGCAGGTGCTGGGATGTGGGACACGATGGGAGAGGTGGAGGGACTGCCATGCATCAGCCCTGCTCACGTGTGGTATTTGACTGGATCTTGACAACGTAAGGCGGTCTGCTAAAGTCACCCGTTGCATTGATCTGTTCAGTGACCAATATGGAGACCTTATCACTCCTAAGAAAGAGAGTGAGGTACCCCTGTCACCCCTCCTGCACACACGGGGACCTCAGATGAACCCACCTCCTTTCAGGGGCCAATAGGCAGGCCAGCAGGTGACAAGGGGAACACCAGACCCTGGCAGCCTCCCTTACCTCCAGATGAAGAGGTATCTTTCAGCATAATTGCTCTGGCCCAGAGGTTCGCTGTAATTCAACTTGTACAAGCCTGGAGTATTACTAAGAGAGAGAAGTAGTTAGGGTGAGAGGAGGTTCCCAGTTCCCACCAGCACCCAGCACTCTCACTCCAGCCAAGCCAGAGGTGCCCCTACACGATGACACGTCAGACAGGATCCATTCCAGCACCTCATCTGCAGGCACCCCCTGCCCTGTGCCATTGAGGTCACCTGTTGAGCATTCCTTCGAGCTTAGTCACCGCGTTCAGGTTCTTGTCCCGGACCTCCTGCACCAGGGTGATGTCGAACTTCTTTATGATCTGGGGGAACAAGTTCAGAACTGGTCACCCTTGCCCAGGAACTGCTCTTGGGGGACTCAGGGGTGCCCAGGCTGGGCTGGGAAGGCTCCCAGACTGGCAATAGGCAGGTGGGCAATGGAGAGCCAGGGAGGGAGCTCCTCTGCTGGTGTCCTTGGGCTTGGAAGGACTCTGAGGTGACACAAGGCCCTCCAAAGCCCATTTGTCTGTTGCCTCCCATCCCTGCAGCTCCTCGCTCTCTGGGTGCTGTGAGTGAGGAACCTGGGCAGCACCAACCATTTCCCGTCCCTGGCAGAGGACATGTAAGAGTGGAGATGTCCCAGGGTTGGAGATTGTGATGGGAGAAGAGGATATGGGTGGATGGATGGGGGCCTGGACATATGGATGGAAGTGTGAATGGATGCAGTTGTGGGTGGATGGATGGATGGAGCTACAGGCAGATGGATGGGGCTGTTGAAAGATGGACTGGTGGGTGTATGGCTGTAGGGGTGGGCACAGTGGATGCATGGATGACAGTTGAGCTAATGTCTGACTGCCCCAGGTGGCTGCATCCCACAGAGCAGAGAGAGGTCAGAGCTGTACCTATCCCATAGAACTCACATCAACGATGATGTCTGCAATATCCGTTTTGTTCATTTTTGCCTCCCCAAAACACTTGATGTTGAAGGCACTGATGTCTAGTGTAACAGCCACATGCAGCAGAAGAACTGAGACCAGCAGTGACAGCACCACTTTCGAGGCCCCCATCCTGCATACAGAGGGGCAGGGATGGGCTCAGCCTCCTGCCTGGGAGGGGGATTCAAAACAAACAAGAGGGACCAGGTTATTCCCACTGGCCTTACTGGTTTCCCTGGGAAGCGTCTCTTCTCCAGTGAAACACCAGGACCCAGGGATGGTTAAGCCCTGCCCAGCCTCACAGTTGCAGCCTGGGGCTGCCGAATTCCTGTTCCTGGCACAAGTGGGGCCTCATCCTGCCTGTCCCTCTTGGAGGGAGCCCAGTCCACCCACAAGGCCAGAGCTGATAATTCACAGCAAAGGAGCAAATGCCATTTCCTGGTGACACAGAGCTGTCCCTTCCTCAGTCACCACACACAGCATGACCACCTCTCCTGGGCTGGGACAGGAGGCAGCCTCCAGGGACACCAGGATGCCTGGGCTTGCACCTCTCACAGCCCTCCCTGGGTCTGCTCCACAGACACAAGACACCCTGCAGCAGCCGAACTGGGACAGAGTAGGGTATGTATCCCTCTCCAGCACCCCAGAGCACCCTCACCTCAGGTATCCAGCCCCACCAACAACTAGCACTCCCCTGCCCTCACCTTGCCCAGGTTGGAGTCCCCAGGGTGCCCAACAGGGCAGTGCGGTGCCTCCAAACCATGGCAAAGCCATTTGGGACCCTATTCCTCTGCCACTCAGCTCCACGGGGTAATATTTCACCAACTGGTAGGCTGGGAGCGCTGCCCAAGCCCAGGTGCCCCAAACACCAGGCACCCCAGCAGCCCTGACAAGAGAGGAGCACCAAACAACCTAGCTTTCAGCACAGCTGGAGCCTGCCCTGGGAAAGGGCTCGCTGACCCAGCATTGCTTTTTCTCCCAGGGCAGCTGCTCTGGTTCAGTTCTCACCTTTCCTCTCTTGAATTCTCTCTACAACTGCAAACACTTCCAGTCTCCCCAGATGAGAACACAACAATTCCTTGACACCTCCACTGGGTAACACTACGATTTGATCAGGCCATAAAGTGCCCAATGTCCCTGGAGTCAACCCTGCCCTCAGGATATGCAGCAGCCTGCGACACCTCCCCACCAGAGGCACCTCGGGAGGAATGGATCCATCCTGGGTGATGCTCGTCTGCTGCACCCGGGCTTAGCCCTGCAGAAACTCTCAGCAAAATTAAGCTGAACTGGAGAAGGTGATGTTGGAGAGGGGAGGACATGGGGCACAGGAGGAGCTGTGAGCAGGACCTACCTCTGGTGTTGTCCGAAGTCTCTGGAAGGGGAAGGAGCTGCACCTGTATTTATAGGCAGGGACACACTCAACTTGCCAAGCAATTGCACGAGGCCACAGGCTTCATATCGCATCTATCATGGAAATGAAGTTCCGCTCAAGAAATTTCGACACCTTCTGACACCACTGAGCTTGACAATGTTGCTGCATCAACAATATCATCACCAACAAGAGACTGGTACAGTCCAAGTGAGCAGTTCCCCAGGCTGGGGCACAGGCAGCTCTCACATATGAGCTGCTACAGTTTCTCTCCGAAAGTGTTTATTTCACCCACACCGAGTGTTCCCATCCTGCATCCTGCTTTTCCCACAAGCCACTTCCAGGGGAGCAGGGACAGGATTTGCAGCTGCTCCCCACAAAATGTGATCAAGGCCTGGCCTTGACCCCTTGAAGGGACGTGTGTCCTCCTAGGGTCAGAGCTCTGGGGACATGAGTCCCTGAGCCAGGGCTCCCTGTGACATGTCCCCCCAGCCCCTCTTCACTTCTCCTGCAGTTCCTGACATCCATCACTGCACTGTTCAACATCTCTTCTAGTCGGCATTTGGGTTTGGCTTCCTGTGAATTTCTGAAGAATAAGGCAACACAAATGAACTGTTGCAACTCTGGAGATGCTTGTTACCATAGAGTTATGAAATGGTGATTTGTAAATGGTGGGATGGAATGTGTTAAAAACCAAGATTAACAAGTAAGATAATGATAAGGACCCTTAACCCTTATCTTCTTGTCACCCAGAGTCGTTGAGATTGACCCCTCAGATATGGTCACTCATTAAGGGCTCTGGGTGGCATTGATCTCAATACCTTGGACTAGACCAAAGAATCACGTAGCCACACGGGTGACTTGGATCCCCAGAGCAGCACTGGCACACCTGATAACCCCCACACTGGCACAGCTGTCACCATGGCACTTGCTGTCCCCCAGCTTGGGGAGTGGGCAGCTTGTCTGGGATTGGGCAGGTGTCACCTTCCCGTGTCAGGGCTTGCCAGGCTCTCACCAGCTCTGCAGGTTTTGCATCCTCACAGCCAGTCACTGGATGACTCTGGTGTGCCCCGGTGCTGTGCAGGCACCCAGAGGAGCTGCCGTTGCACAGGGACAGGGGGTCAGGTGCAGGAGGTGCTGGGGAAATGAAGGGACTCTCCATGAAGAGGTGCAAGACCAGGAAAAAGCTCATTTTTAATGGAAGCAGAGAGGGTCCCACAACGGCAAGACCCCAAAGAGCGGCTGTTGCAGAGACTGTGGGCAGCTTCTCTGGTGCTTTTGCTGTTTGGACTCCATGAGGGACATGGGCACAGGTGAGCATGCCGAGGCTGGCAGAGCATGGTGCAGGGCTGCATTCCGGCCCCTCATCCTGAAACCCACCAGCTGAGCCAGCAGCGCTTTTTCTTCTGAGGCAGTCGCTCTGGTTCAGTTCTGACCTTTCCCCCCTGCAACTACTGATTCAAATACTTCCAGTCTCCCCAGATGAGAACTCAAAACGATTCCTTGACATCTTGATTGGGTAACACTATGATTTGGTCACTCTACAAACTGCCCAAAGCCCCTCGAGTCCACCCCGCTCTCAGGAGATGCAGTAGCCTCCGACACCTCCCCACCAGAGGCACCTTGGGAGAAGCGGATCCATCCTGGGTGATGCTCGTGTGCTGCACCCAGGCTCAGCCCTGCAGAAACTCTCGGCAAAATTAAGCTGAACTGGAGAAGGCGATGTTGGAGAGTAGAGGGCATGGGGCACAGGAGGAGTGGTGAGTCGTACATACCTTTGGTGTCGTCCGAAGTCTCTGGAAGGGGATGGAGCTGCTCCGGTATTTATAGCGAGGGACACACTCACCTTGCCATGTGATTGCATGAGGCCACAGGTTCCACATCGCATTTATCACATAAGAGATGGTCTGCTCAACCAGTTTTGACACCTTCCACAGCAGCTGAGCCTGGCAATGTTGCTGCATTGATAACATCGCCAACAAGAGACTGGTGACGTCAAAGTGAATCCCAGATTCCTCTCCTGGGGAAGAGCAGTTCCCCAAGATGGGAAGCAGGCAGGTCTCACACGTGACCAGCTACCAGGTACAGTTGAAGTGAGCAGTTCCCCAAGCTGGGACATAGACACCTCTCATGTATGAGCTGCTGCATTTTCTCTCAGAAAAAAATTATTTCACCAATACCAAGAGCGTCCATCCTGCACTCTGCTTTTCCCACAAGCCAGTTCCAGACGAGAGTGCCGAGCCCATGCCTGGTGCAGGGCTGCACACCAGCCCCTCATCCTGAAATCCACCCGGTCCTACCACAGCACCCATCACCAGACCCTTCCTGAGAGGTTCCACAGTTGGCAACCCCAAACCCACATTCTCCCACAGTTCCCCAGCCTTGCTCCAGTGCCCTTGGCTGACATCCTGGTGCTCCCTGGCCTCCCAAGGCATCTGCTGTTTCCCAGGAGAGCTCTAAAGGGTCCCAGAGGTGTGGGGGCTTCTCAGGGGCTGGGGAACTGCCAGCCCCCTCTCCCCTGGGGCCAATCCTTGGGAGAGTAGGGACAGGATTTGAAACTGCTCCCCACAAAGTGATCAAGGCCTGGTCTTGACCCCTTGAACAGGAGTGTGTCTTCCTAGGGTCAGGGCTCTGCGGACATCAGCTCCCTCAGCCAGGGCTCCCCGTGCCATGTCCTCCCCAGGCATGGGGCTCCCCCTATGTCAAGATTCACTCAGGCCCTTTGTGTCCCTTCACTCCATGGATGATACCCACAAGGCCAGGTTTTCCCCATTCTAAGACAGCCAGGACATGCCGCCTTTCAAAATGACCCTCCCCCACAACCAGAGACTCCCCCAGGACTAGGCTTTTCCCATTCCAACACTGTCCCAGGGCCAGTCTTTGACCAAGTTAATACTCTCCCAGGAGCAGTTCTTTCTGGGTTTACTTTTCCCCAAGTCCAGGCTCCCCTGATATTGAAAATGAACACTCTAACACTCATTTTGGAGTTTTAGAAAGCAAGCGGCTTTCCTTTATCAGCCTGGCAAATATAAGGAGCGATCTCCATCGATCACGTGCAACAAGGCAAAAACTGTGGTAGAATGAATATCACGTTTAGAATCATAGAATTGTTTGAGTTGGAAGGGACCTTAAAGATCACCCAATTGCCCCCCTGCCATGGGCAGGGACACCTCCCACTGGATCAGAGCTGCATCCAACGTGGACTTGAACACCTGCAGGGTTGGGGCAGCCACAACTTTCCTTGGCAACCTGTTCCAGTGCCTCACCACTCTCTTAGTGAGAGCTCCCCGAGGAGCATCCCTTCCAGGAGACGCCACCCCCATGGTGGGCCAGGTGGTGGGGTGACGCCTGGCACATCATTGAGAACCTGTGGAGTGGGGTCTGGTGTGGAGAATGACCAAGGATGACAGCACATGGGTCCCCAGGGTCCTGCCCGCAGCCTCACAGTGCTGGGGCTGCACTAAGGTTTTGAGATGGTGGCCGTGGGCCAGAGAGCCAGGGCCAGAAGCCACAGCTGCAGGGGGATGCTGGGGGGTATGGGCCTGTGGGGCTGCAAGGCCTGACTGCAGTTCCCCCAGATCTGCCCATTGGTTCCTTTGACTCTGTCTGCTCAAGAAATTTCAACACCTTCTGACACCGCTGAGCCTGACAGTGTTGCTGCATCAACAATATCATTGCCAACAAGAGATAGGTACAATCAAAGTGAGCAGTTCCCCAAGCTGGGACACAGGCAGCTCTCACATATGAGCTGCTACAATTTCTCTCAGCAAGTGTTTATTTCACCCACACCGAGTGTTCCCATCCTGCACCCTGCTTTTCCCACAAGCCACTTCCAGGGGAGCAGGGACAGGATTTGCAGCCGCTCCCCACACAATGTGATCAAGGCCTGGCCTTGACCCCTTGAACGACCGTGTGTCTTCCTAGGGTCAGAGCTCTGGGGACATGAGTCCCTGAGCCAGGGCTCCCTGTGACATGTCCCCCCAGACCCTCTTCACTTCTCCTGCAGTTCCTGACATCCATCACTGCACTGTTCAACATCTCTTCTAGTCGGCATTTGGGTTTGGCTTCCTGTGAATTTCTGTAGAATAAGGCAACACAAATGAACTGTTGCAACTCTGGAGATGCTTGTTACCATAGAGTTATGAAATGGTGATTTGTAAATGGTGGGATGGAATGTCTATAGCAATGTGTTATAAAACAACATTAACAACTATGATAATGATAAACCATAACGACTCTTAACCCTTATCTTCTTGTCACCCAGAATCTTTGAGTTCGACCCCTCAGACATGGCCACTCATTAGTGACTACGTGTGGGATTGATATCAACACCTCCCACTGGTTCAGGGGCTCAAAGTCTCGCCCAGTTGGGCCTTGAGCATTCCTAGGGTTTCCACACCCTCAATATGAATAATTTCTTCCTGATATCTGGTCTATATCTTCCTCCTTCGAAATCGAAGCCATTCCTCCTCCTCTTATCACTCACTGCCCTTGTTAAAAAGTCCCTCCCCAGCTCTTTTGCACGCCCATGGTGGTGCTGGAAGTCTGCCGCGTGAAACTGAACTTTACTTTAGCTTAATTAAAACGTATTTCTCATTTTGTGATAGTGCCTTCTAGTTCCCTCCACTCCCCCCAGTCTCAGCCCCCTCAAGCCATGGCGACCAGAGCCACCAGGGGGCTCCGTGGGCACCGTTCGCACTGCCTCTTTTTGCCCTCGACGGCTGCCGTAGTGGCGTTCGCTCTGTTCCTTTCTGTCCCCTGCGGCTGCCGTAGCCATTCTGGTGTCTCGCTCGAGGAGGGCTGCGGGCGGCCTTCGCACTGCCTCTTTTTGTCCCCTGCGGCTGCCGTAGCGCGGCGAGGGGAGCACGGAGGGGAGCGGCGGAGCCATGAGCGACATCCGGCACTCGCTGCTGCGGCGGGACCCCCTGAGCGCCGCCAAGGAGGTGCTCTACCACCTGGACATCTACTTCAGCAGCCAGCTACAGAGCGCCCCGCTGCCCCTCGGCGACAAGGGCCCCGTCGACCTCCTCGAGGAGTTCCTCTTCCAGGTGCCCAAGGAGCGAGGCGCCACCCCCAAGGTGGGCCTGGCGGCGGGGCGAGGCCTGGCGAAGCACCGAGAGGCCGGGAGTAGCCGCAGGGAGGGGCCAAGGGGTTCAGGAGGGTGTCCCTGGGGGGCTGCTGCTGGAAAGTGGGGCCCCAGGAGGGCAGCGCAGGGTCCTTGCGGGGCTGGAGCTGGAGGCCAAAGCTCCAGAAGGGTAGAACAGAGTCCCTGGGGGGCTGGTGCTGGAAAGTGGGGCCCCAGGAGGACAGGACAGGGTCCCTAGGGGGGCTGCTGCTGTAGACTTAAGATCCAGAAGGACAGGACAGGATTCCTTGGGAGCTGGTGCTGGAGACCAAGGCCTTGGAGGGACATAATGAGTCCCTGGGGGGCTGGTGCTGAAGACCAAGGCCTCAGAAGGACAGGACTGGGTCCTAGAGCTTTCCTGTGTAAGCAGGTAAACGTGATAGAGGTTCAGGAATCTTGAAGATGTGCATTGTGCACAAAGACTGAGTTCCTGACACCCAGCAGAAGCTTGTTCCTTTTGCCATTCCTGCCTTTCACAAAGCAGCTCTCAATTCTTCAAGAGCCCCAGTATATTGTGCAGCTTTGCTTTTGTTTTCTTTCAGAGATTGAATTCCCTTCAGGAGCTTCATCTCCTTGAGATCATGTGCAACTATTTCCAAGAGCAGACCAAGGATTCAGTCCGGCAGATCATTTTCTCGTCTCTCTTCAGCCCTCAAGGAAACAAAGCCGATGACAGCAGGATGGCTTTGCTAGGAAAGCTGGTTTCCATGGCAGTGGCTGTGTGCAGGGTTCCTGTGCTGGAGTGTGCTGCCTTCTGGCTGCAGGTACCGCGGCCGTTACAAGTGGTGTCCCCAGGGCTCAGTGCTGGGTCCAGCCCTGTTCAATGTCTTCATCAATGACCTGGATGAAGGCATCGAGTGCTCCCTTAGCAAGTTTGCAGATGACATTGAGCTGGGTGGAAGTGTTAGTCTGCTGGAGGGTAGGGAGGCTCCAGAGGGATCTGAACAGGCTGGATCCATGGGTTGAGACCAATGGGATGAGATTTAACCAGGCCAAATGCTGGATCCTCCACTTGGGGCACAACGACCCTGAGAAGCTCCAGACTATGAGAAGCCTGTCTAGAAAGCTGCCTGGAGGAGAAGGACCTGGGAGTGTTCGTTGACAGCGACTGAACATGAGCCAGAAGTGGCCCAGGTGGCCAAGAAGGCCAATGGCATCTTGGCTTGGATCAGAAACGGTGTGACCAGCAGGGCCAGGAAGGTTCTTCTCCCTCTCTACTGAGCACTGGTGAGGCTGCTCCTCAAATCCTGTGTTCAGTTGTGGGCCCCTCAGCACAAGAAGGATGTTGAGGCTCTGGAGCAAGTCCAGAGAAGAGCAATGAAGCTGGGGAAGGGACTGGAGAACAGGCCTTATGAGGAACCCTGAGAGAGCTGGGGTTGTTTATCCTGGAGAAGAGGAGGCTGAAGGGAGACCTCATTGCTCTCTCCAACTCCCTGAAAGGAGGTTGTAGAGAGGAGCGAGCTGGGCTCTTCTCCCAAGTGACAGGGGACAGGACAAGAGGGAATGGCTTCAAGTTCCACCAGGGGAGGGTCAGGCTGGACATTAGGAAAAAATTTTTCACAGAAAGAGTGATTGGGCACTGTCAGAGGCTGCCCAGGGTGGTGGTTGATTCACCTTTCCCTAGAGGTGTTTAAGGGACGGGTGTATGATGTGCTGAGGGATGTGATTTAGTGATTGATGGGAATGGTTGGACTCGATGATCCAGTGGGTCTCTTCCAGCTTCATGATTCTATGACTGTGCAGGGAGGGGAGGGTGGGAGGGGGCCACCCCGTGTGGTTTCTCTGCGCTCCCTCCTTTTTTCTTTGCATTAGCCTGGGACACAACCTGGTCAACAGAAGAAGGTATAGCTCTTTGTAGATCAAAGCTCTTCTGTGACATGAAGATTGCACAGAATTTCTACCATATTTTTAATGTCAAGTGTAACTAACTGGTTACTGAACTTGTTGAACTGTGTTGCTGATATAGTGAAAAAGTCTCTAAATCAAAATATTGATGTAAAAGGTTTTAAGTTACAGATATTGTAAACACGAAACATTGCCATCTGTTTTAATACCATGAAGCAGCGTTTTGGGAGTGAGCAAGAATCATAGAATCATAGAATCGTAGAATCGTAGAACAAGCCGGTTGGAAGGGACCCATTGGATCTTCTAGTCCAACCATTCCTATCAAACACTAAAACAAGTCCCTCAAGACCTCATCCACCCGTGCCTTAAACACCTCCAGGGAAGGGGAATCAACCCCCTCCCTGGGCAGCCTATTCCAATGCCCAATGACCCTCTGTGTGAAAAACTTCCTCCTAATCTCCAGCCTAAATCTCCCCTGGCGGAGCTTGAGGCCATTCCCTCTTGTCCTGTCCCCTGGCACTTGGGAGAAGAGCCCAGCTCCCTCTTCTCTACAACCTCCCTTCAGGTAGTTGTAGAGAGTAATGAGGTCTCCTCTCAGCCTCCTCTTCTCCAGGCTAAACACCCCCAGCTCTCTCAGCCGCTCCTCATATGTTCTGTTCTCCAGCCCCTTCACCAGCTTCGTGGCTCTTCTCTGGACTCGCTCCAGAGCCTCAACATCCTTCTTGTAGTGAGGGGCCCAGAACTGGACACAGTATTCAAGGAGCGGCCTCACCAGAAAAAGTGTGCTTTAACTTGGGGATGTGGAAAGCAGAGTGTTCAGGCAATGTGAATTTTAAAGTTGGCTCTGTAGAACCTGCTGTGATTGGGTTTAATCCGCTTTTCCTTGTGCTCCCCTGCAGCGAACCCCAGCCGTGTACTGCGTGAGGCTTGCCCAGGCCCTGGTGGATGACTACTGCAACTTGGTGCCAGGGTCCATCCAGACACTGAAGCAGATCTTCAGTGCCAGTCCTCGCTTCTGCTGCCAGTTCATTACATCCGTCACAGCACTCTATGACCTTTCTTCAGGTGAGCGTTTGGGTTTGGCTTCCTGTGAATTTCTGCAGAATAACGCAACAAGGATGAACTGTTGCAAGGAAATGAACTGCTGCAACTCCCAAGGTGCTAGTTACTATATAATTACCATAGAAATATGGACTGGTTCTGGCTGGAAGGGACCTTAAATCTCATCCAGTTTCACCCCCTGCCATGGGCAGGGGCACCTCCCACAGGATCAGGGGCTCCAAGCCCCATCCAACCTGGCCTTGAACACCTCCAGGGATGGGCCAGCCACCACTGCTCTGGGCAACCTGGGCCAGGGCCTCCCCACCCTCACAGCAAAACGTTTCTTCCTAAAATCTCTTTCAGCTTAGTTGTTGCCAGAAGCAGCTCAGGGGTGTGGCTGTTGCATCCTCTGTTGTTGGCAGGAGAATAAAGATAAGCACTCCATGGCTAATGGGGGAACCTTTGCTGGAGAAGCAGCCTGCTGAGCCAGACACAAAAGTCACCATTCTCCACAGAGGACAAAGGACATGGGGGACTTGGTTGAGCAGCTGCAGGAATGAAACCTGATCTGCCTGAGCTGGGCAGTTTGGCCTCCCAACTGCAAATTCTGAATATTTACAAGTGAGAGCAGGAGCTCTGTTGAGCTGTGACAAGAAACAGTCAACAGCACAGCTCTGTTGTGCTCTCTGATTCTCTGTGTGACCAGCTTGTGGTTTAGAACAGCGAGAAAGACAGAGAGCTCATGGCAGGATAGGGAACAACCACACAACCACATCTTAACTACCAGCATTATGTATCAACTCAAAATACAAATAGGATTTGTTATCGATAAAGGAAATGTATTGCACATCCAATTAACTAAAAGGCCTGTCAGAAAGGAAATACCATGAGGTACAGGAAGTAAATGTTTTTTAATTGCTTATTTGATTTGAGATGTTATTGGTGACACAAGGAAAGGAAGTTTGCTTTTCAAAGGGCTTCCCCGCAAACCTGCGGTTGTCCAGGTCTCTGGCTGCAGGGTGTGCTTGAGCCGGTCACCAGTTCCTGAATGTGGTGGAGACAATGGCTGCTCTCAGTGCGACCAGGCGAATGATCTCCTCAGCCTAATGGCAGAGCTAAAGGAGGGAGCAGAAAGGTTAAGGAGCATCAGAGAGTGTGAGGGGGAGATAGATTGGTGGAGTCACATCCTGCCATCACTGAGGCTGAGGCAGCAGGTGGAGGCTCCTCAAAAAGCTGAGGATCTCGGCTTCAACAAGTATGATGCTTTGGAGCTTGAGGGCCACGCAAATGAGGTGGTGAGTGAAGGTCCACCCAGGGTTTTTTTAACAGAGTGTCAGTCAAAAGGAGGGTAATTGTCATTGATTCCCTTCATTGAGGAACAGAGGGCCCAATATGCCAACCAGACCCTTCCCTCAGGGAATTCTGCTGCCTCCCCAGTGCCCACATTAGAGACATTACTGGGAACCTCCCTGATCTGTTATTACACACTACTGGTTATGCAGGTTGGCAGCGATGAGGTTGCAGAGAGAAGTCCAATCGGGTTACTGGGACATTTGCTTCAAGGATCAGGAGCACAGGTCATGCTCTCAGTCCCATCAGTGGCAGGGAGAAACACTGAAAGGAACAGGAATCATAGAATAAGGTTGGAAGGGACCTTAAAGATCATCCAGTTCCAACTATCCTGCCATGGGCAGGGACACCTCTCACTGGATCAAGCTGCCCAAGCCCCATCCAACCTCACCTTGAACACCTCCAGGGATGGGGCAGCCTCAACTTCCCTCAAAACTCATGATTAGCACATGGCTCAGAGGCTGCTGCCATCAGTGGAATTTTGATTTTTTTTGATCATGAGGAGGTTTTACGCGGCCAGCTGTCTGAAAGAGGGAGATGGACCAACCAACCAACCAGTGAGTTGGCAGGGCTTGAAATTTGCTTTGAAGGAGGAAGGGGATATAACCAGTCTCCCAGGAGATGCACCTAGGGGTGTCATGCCAGTGTTGGGGGTGAAACCCATAGCCCGGCTCAAGTGCATTTACATCATCGCACGCACCATGAGCAACAAACAGGAGGATCTGGGAGCCGTTGTACAGCAGGATAGCTGTGACTTAGTCACCATCACAGGAACATGGTGGGATGACTGTCCTGACTGGAATCTGTAATGGATGGCTGTAAGCCCTTCAGAAGGGGTAGGCAGGGTAGGAGAGGTGGTGAGATGGCTCTGTGTAGTAGGGAGCGTTTTGATTGTACATGGTCAATAATTGTCATGACAAGGTCAAGTGCTTACGAGGGGGAAGGCCAACATGGCAGATATCTTATCAGAAGGATCCACCTAACTGGATGAGGAGGTTGATAAAGCATTTTGTGAGTAGACGGTGGAAGTCTCACCATTGCTACCCCTTGTTCTCATGAGGGATTTCAACTTATCTGACATAAAACACAGCAGCGAAGAACCAGTCTAGAAGGTTCCTAAGGTGTGTAGAAAATAACTTTTTGACACAGCAAACCCACCAGGAGAGGTGCTTTGCTTGACCTGTTGTTTACAAAGAGAGAAGGACTAGTGGGGGATGTGGTGGTCAAAGACCATCTTGGGCTTAGTGAACATGAAAGGTAGAGTTTTCGGTTCTCAGTGCAGTAAGGAGCTGGGTCAGTAAAACCACCGTCATGGACTTTGAGAGGGCAGACTGGCTTTTTCAGGTCAAGGGTTGAGAGAGTCCCTTGCGAAATAGTCCTAGAGGAAAAAGGGGTCCAGGAAGTTTGGATATTCTTCAAGAAGAAAATCCTAAAGGTGCAGGCACAGGCTGTCCCTGTGTGCCGCAAGACAAACCAGCAGGGAAGACAACCGGCCTGGCTGAACAGGGAGCTTTTGTTTGGATTCAAGAAGAAAAGGAGAGTTTATTACTCCTGAAAAAAAGGGCAGGCAGCTTATGAAGAGCACAGGTGTCACATTAGGTCGCACAGGGAGGAAATTAGAAAGGTAGAAACCCAGCACAAACTCAGTGTGGTCACTTTTGTAAGAAACAACAGAAAATCTTTTTACAAATACACCACCAGCGAAAAGAGAACCAAGGAGTATCTCCATCCGTTAGTGGATGCTGGGGGAACATTGCTACCAAGGATGAGGAGAAAGCTGAAATGCTCAATGCCTTCTTTGCCTCAGTCTTTAATAGTCAGACTAACTAGCCCCAAGGTATTCAGCCTCCTGAGCTGGAGGGCAGGGATGGAGAGCTTGGTAACCCTCCTGTAATCCAGGAGGAAGCAGTCATCGAGCTGCTATGCCACCTGGACACTCACAAGTCTGTGGCACTGGATGGGATCCACCCAAGGGTACTGAGGGAGCTGGCAGAGGAGCTTGCCAAGCCAAACTCCTTCATTTATCAGTGGTCGTAGTCAGCAGGGGACATCCTAGATAACTGCAGGCTTGCTAATGGTGTGCCCATCTACAAGAAGGGCCAGAAAAAGGATCCAGTGAAATCCAGTAACCCTGGATCCAGTAATCCAGTAATCCTGTAACCCTGAACTTGATACCAGGAACGATTATGGAGTGGTTCATCTTGAATGTGCTCACCACACAGATGCAGATCAGTCAGGGTATCAGGCCCACCCAGCACAGGATCACAAGGGAAGGTCCTGCCTAACAAAACTCGTGTCTTCCTATGTCAAGATCACCCACCGAGGTGACCAAGGGAAGCCACTTGATGTAATCGCTCTGCATTTCAGAGAACAGAATCATGGAATAGTATGGGTTGGAAGGGACCTTAAAGATCATCCAGTTCTAGCCCCCCTGCCATGGGCAGGGACACCTCCCACTAGATCAGGCTGTCCGAGGCCCATCCCACCTGGCTTTGAGCACCTCCACATCTTCCCTGGGCAACTTGTTCCAGGGCCTCCTCACTCTCATGGTGAAGAAATTCCTCCTCATGTCTAGTCTAAATCTGCCCCTCTTCGCTTACAGCCATTGCCCCTTGTCCTATCACTACAAGCCTTTGGAAACAGTCCCTCCCCAGCTCCCTTCAGGTACTGGAAGGTTGCTATAAGGTCTCCTCAAAGCTTTCTCTTCTCCAGGCTGAACAAGCCCAACTGTCTCAACCTGCGTTCACCTGGGAGGTGCTCCAGCCCTCTGATCATCCTTATAACCTCCTCTAGACCCATTCCAACAGCTCCATCTCCTTCTTATGCTGATGATTCCTGAATGGGACACAATACTCCATCACCTGGTAGATAACCCTTGGGAAGGGCTGTAGATGTTGTTTCTGCCTCAGCTTCAGTAAAGTCTTTCACTCCGTTTCCCACAGGGCTCCCCTAGACACACTGTCAGCTCATGGCCTGGACAGGAATGCTCTTTACTAGGTAGAAAACTGGCTGGATGGCCAGGCCCAGAGAGCTGTGAATGGAGCTAAATCCAGTTGGTGGCCGGTTGCAAGCATTGTCCCCAGGGATCAGTGTTGGGGCTGGTTCTGTTTAATATCTTTATCAATGATTCAAAGAAGGGGATCGAGTGCTTTGCCTTTCCAGGGGAAAATGAGCACCGGCCTCTGGTTTCTTGGAAAAACAGCTGAGTTGGGCAGGTTTTACAATTGTAATTATGACAGTGCAGGAAGGATGTGCATGACAGGTCAGTTAAAGACTGCTGCCCCGTGCCAGGCTCAGCTTACCCAACAATATCTTTCCTATCTTCAGATGACCTCATACCTCCCTCGGATCTGCTCGAGCTGATTGTTTCCTGGATCTTTGAAGACCCTCGCTTGATCCTTATTACCTTCCTAAACACTCCTATCGCGGCCAACCTGCCAATAGGGTTTTTAGAGCTCACCCCACTGACCGGACTGATCCGTTGGTGTGTGAAGGCCCCCTTGTCTTATAAAAGGAAGAAGAAAGCTTCTCTCTCAAATGGACACCCTCCCAGCAAAATTGCCAAGGACTCAACTTCAGGAGAAGACAGAGATTGCCACCAGCTGTATTCAAAACTGCATCTCAGTGTCCTGCAAGTTCTTATGATGCTTCAAGGGCATTTAACGGAGAAGAACCTTTATGGGCGCCTGGGGCTCATACCCTTTGACCACGTGGTTCCGCTCGTTGAGGAAATTAACAGACTGTCTGACGAACTGAATCCTCTCAACGCATCCAAAGAGATTGAACTGGCTCTAGACAGACTGGCCCAGGCTTTGCAAGTGGCCATGGCATCAGGAGCGCTCCTGTGCACTAGAGGTAAGTTGCTGGGGCTGCCACAGACCCTGGCACGGGATTCTTTTCCTCTGATGTGTAGATGCTTGCAAAGGAGGTTTGAGGAGTAAATATGAACTTGTTCACAGCAGAAGTAGTAGTTTACCTCTCTTAGGAAGCGATAGTGCAGGAAGTAGTTCAGGAAAAATGACTAGATGGGAAGTGAGAAAGTAGAGATCTGGCAGCTGGTGAATTGCTTCACAGGCCTGGAGACCTGATGGTCCAGGTTAGCTGGGTGTCTAGCACAGGGACAGATTTGTCCCTCTGGAATTGCTTGTAGCTGTTTTAGAAGCACTGTTTAATTGTATTTCGGTTTGATTTCAAGTTTGCCTGCTGGAGGAGAGACCATGGAACAGATAAACCGTAGGGGTGGATGTGCTAGACAAGGAATTTGAAAAGCAAGCAAAAACTGTTTGTCTGGAAATTCTGGGGCTTTCAGCTCTGCTGTAACGAATGTCTCCAGTACAGCGTGTGTGATCTCAGTTAAGCTTAGTAAGGAAACCTTCTCTGATGTGGTTTTCATCTGTTCTTCCTGTCTCCAAACCCAGCTCTTCCCAAAAGATCTGCAGAGAAGCAGGTGGGGTATGCCCCAACATGGCACATGGTCAGCCAAACAGTTTGCTGGATTCATTCCCTTGAAAATAGATGATTTTTGGTGCAGTAAGAAGGCTCAAAGCTGCCCAAAGCCTGGGCAGTTAGGGCAGGCCCTGGCTGCAGAGCGCAGCTGAGGCTTTTTCCCTAGCTGAACCAGAGCTGCTGTTCAAATATCAATGTTCTTCTTTCTAACATTTCATGAAGTAGCTCTGGGTGTAAGGACAACAAGCAGAAAAGTGGAGTTTTTTTGAGTTGATGACTTATTTTGGCTGTGTGTTTTCCTAGCTGTTCATTCTGCACACTTGCTGTTACCATAGGAGTGGAAGGTGATTCAGTCTAAGTAGCTGCTGAAATACCAGCTTTTTCAGTGCTTGGAGTGGGCGCATTTATCAGTACAAAGGCAGGAGCTTGTTCTCACGCTGTTCCAAAAGGACTCCAGCACTAGGGTATGGTGTCAAATACCTCGGTTTCCGCTATTCTGCTGTAGCAGAAGTTTGGAGGTGGTGAAAAAGGTTGATAGACCTAATTGATAGACCTCAGCAACAAAACCCCAGCCCTCTCTCACACTGGACCACTTGGGGCACAACAACCCTGAGCAGCTCCAGACTAGGAGAAGTCTGGCTGGAAAGTGCCTGGAGGAGAAGGACCTGGGGGGGTTGGTTGAAGAGGAGCCAGTAGGGGCCCAGGTGGCCAAGAAGGCCAAGGGCATCTTGGCTTGGAGCAGAGCCGGTGTGGCCAGCAGGGCCAGGGAGGTTCTTCTCCGTCTGGACTCAGCACTGGGGAGAGCACTCCTCAAATCCTGGGGTAAGTTGTGGGCCTCTCCCCCCAAGAAGGATGTTGAGGCTCTGGAGCAAGTGCAGAGAAGAGCAAGGAGGCTGGGGAAGGGGCTGGAGAAGAAGAGGAGCAGCTGAGAGAGCTGTGGGGGTTTCTCCTGGAGAAGAGGAGGCTGAGGGGAGACCTCATTGCTCTCTCCTACTCCCTGAGAGGAGGTTGTGGAGAGGAGGGAGCTGGGCTCTTCTCCCAAGGGACAGGGGACAGGACGAGAGGGAGTGGCCTCAAGCTCTGCCAGGGGAGATTTAGGCTAGAGATTAGGAGGAAGTTTTTCGCGGAAAGGGTCATTGGGCATTGGAACAGGCTGCCCAGGGAGGTGGTTGATTCACCTTCCCTGTAGGGGTTTAAGGGACATGTGGACAAGGTGCTGAGGGACATGGGTTAGATAGGAATGGTTGGACTTGATGACCCAATGGGTCTCTTCCAACCCGGAGATTCTGTGATTCTGTGAAACAGCCAACAATACAAACCAGGTATTGGGTAAGCTTTGCCTTGCTTTGGCCTGGTGCCTTCCTCATCATAAATGTCACGTTCAGGGGAGCAGAGCCACACCTTGTTTTTCCTCTGCCTTAATTCCTTCTTGCTTGTATCCAAGTACTGGCCTGCCTGGCAGTGGAGCTGCGTTTCCCATCTGGCAGTGAGGGTTAAACATCAGACGTACAACACAGCGTCTGGTGTGGAAAGCCAAGGCAGCAACTGGTGAGATGGAGAAACACTTTCTGTCTTGTAGAAGTGCTTGGCCCCAGCATGGAATTCTGGATCTGTTGATGACTGAGGATTTTTTTGGTAATCTGACCTGCCTAGAAAGGAGAGTGGAGAGGGAAATGGCTCTGATTTCTGCTTGACCCTCATTGTTGTCTTGTGTCCTCTTTCAGACGACCTGAGAACTGTGTGCTCCCGGCTACCGCATAACAAGTAAGAGACCTGTCTACAGCTATTTTGGCAGTGATGCATTTTCTCAGACATACCTGAGGGCAGCTGAGACAGTCTCCTCTAAAAATTCATGCTTCTTTTCTGGAAGGTGCCCTTTATTCACACACAGCTTAGCACAAGGGTAGAGGTGACAGTGCTAGCTCTTTCTTCCCCTGCGAGCTGGAAGGAGACTTGACTTCCCTCTTGACTGAAGTAGATTTCAGCAGCTCCCACTACACAGATGATCTTGCCCAGCCTGTGCTAGAGCAAACGCACAGAAAGGGAAAAGGAAGGGGCTGGAGAACAGGCCTTATGAGTAGCGGCTGAGAGAGCTGGGGGTGTTTATCCTGGAGAAGAGGAGGCTGAGGGGAGACCTCATTATTCTCTCCAACTACCTGAAAGGTGGTTGTAGAGAGGAGGGAGCTGGGCTCTTCTCCCAAGTGACAGGGGACAGGACAAGAGGGAATGGCCTCAAGCGCCACCAGGGGAGGTTCAGGCTAAACATTAGGAAAAAATTTTTCACGGGAAGAGTCATTAGGCACTGGAACAGGCTGCCCAGGGAGGTGGTTGATTCACCTTCCCTGGAAGTGTTTAAGGCACAAGTGGATGAGGTGCTGAGGGACATGGTTTAGTGCTTGATAGGAACATTAGGACTCAATGATCCGGTGGGTCTCTTCCAACCTGGTTGTTCTATGATTCTATGAAAATGAATTCAGGTGTAGAACCTCCCTCAGACTTGTTCCATCCTCAACTCTCTGCTTGTTTTACCTGACCCTAAGCTCAAGGGCATTTCGCTTCTTGCCTCTTTGCAATGAGCAACTAAGTTTAGGGAAAAAAAAAAAAAAGTAAGGAAAAAGAAAAAAAGGGTCTGCTGGAGGCTGTAAAGCGCTTGGTTGACTCACTGACGGTACTTTTGCCTCTCCACAGCTTTGAGTGTTGGTTATGAGGTGTTCTTATATCATAGAATCATAGAACAACCAGGTTGGAAGAGACCCATTGGATCATCGAGTCCAACCATTCCTATCAAACACTAAACCATGTCCATAGAGACCCTTAAGGGCTGGGGAGGGCCCTGACCAAAGCTGCCTCTTGATAACCCTCATGTCTGACCTTTCTCTCCACAGCCTGCTGCAGCTGGTGATTTCGGGGCCGGTGCAGCAACCCACCCACAGCGCTTTGCCCCCAGGATTTTATCCTCACATCCATACTCCTCCTCTGGGCTACCCGGCGCACGCCACGCACCCAGCGATACCAGCTCACCCGGCTCTCCCAGCTCACCCCGTACAAACATTTATACCAGGAGTGACATTCCCATATCGGCCTATTCGCTAAAATGCTAGGACTGTAGAGTGTTCTCAGTTTCTTTTAGTTTGAGGAAGCCTTGCAGATGAAGCTGAACATCTTGGGAACCGCATTTTCCTGTGGTGTAAAGCTGGGCAAGGCCCATCTGCGGGATCAGCCCTTTGGCAGTAGAGAAGACACAGGCAGGTGGGCTGCAGGCATTTGGATGCGGACACCAAGGCAGATCGTAGGCATGAAAGGAAGGGATGGGACGAGGCAACAAAACTCCAAACCTCCGCAGGTGTGGGGGAATTTTTGATCCACATTTTTTCCTACAGTCATCAAGAGCGTATTCTTTCTCAGTCGTGTTCTTTTCCGCAGCCCTGATTGCTTCCAGCACGGTGAGCCCAGCTCATCCTGCTCTAGGAGGGCCAGAAAGAAAGGCCTGAGTTTTTTTTTTTCAAGCTAGCCCACTTCAGCCTGCTTGTCCCTTTGTAAATGTTTGTATCTATAACTACAGAGTACCTGTACACTGTATATTTTTGGAACACAAATGTTTGTTTCAGAAGCACAAGGTAGAGCAAAGCAGCACTTCCTAGTAAAGGAAACGATGTTAAGTATAAAATAATTCTGCTGCTTTATCTTCAGGGAATGGTTTGGATTGGAAGGGACCTCAAAGCCCAGCCAGTTCCATCCCCCTGCTACAGGGGGGGACAGGGCAGGGACACCTCCCACTGGATCAGGGGTTCCAAGCCCCATCCATCCTGGCCTTGAACCCCTCCAGGGATGGGGCAGCCACAACTTCTCTCAGCCCTGGGCCAGGGCCTCCCCACCCTCCCCACAAACATTTCTTCCCAAGATCTCACCTCCGTGTCCCCTCTTTCAGCTCAAAACCATTCCCCCTTGTCCTATCCTTACGCACCCTGATCAAGAGCCCCTCCCCAGCTTTCCTGTAGGCCCCAAGTAGCAATTAGAATGTGCAGCTTATTAGGCCTATGCCAGGCAGGGAACAGAGCCTGATGTGGCTGCAGCGGCCACCATCCTCCTGGCTGAGCAGATCCCCTCCATGCACAGCTCCATCGGTTACTTGGGACCCTTTGGGTGCAGTCTGCTGGGCTGGAACGGGTGCTGCAAGGTCCTGGGCAGCTCTGGACAAGGTGGGAGCATCCCAGGAAGGGCAGCAGACTGCCAAAAACTGCATTGTGATGCTTTGAACCCCCTCCACTGGGTGAAAAAGCAAAGAAGAAGGGTCCTTTATACACATTAGTTATTGGAAAGACTCCCCCTGCTATTGTGCTCGTCTATAGGAGGATGGGGTGGTTGTGGTTACCTGGTGGCATGCTGGCTGCAAAAATGGGACAGAGAGGGAAGGGGTGAAATTCTGGTTTGAATCAAATAGCTAAGAAGGAAACTGCCCTTCTCTAGAAAGGACAAGGAAACGAATACTACTATAATATTGTGCTGTAACTGTTGGTCAGCCTGAAGTGGTAAGGCAGTTGGGCCAGACAGTTGTAGGTCCTTTCCAATGCAAACGCCCTCTCCCTCTTCCTTCACTCTCCCTCTCTTTCATTCTTTTTCTTTCCCTTCTTATTTCTTTTCCCTCATTTTTTCTTTCCTTCCCTCTTTCTTCCTTTCCCTCATTTCTTTCTAACCCTCCTTTCCTTCTCATCTTTCCTCTTCTTTCCAAACTTTCCTCTTCTTCTTTCCTCTTTCTCTTTCCTCTTCTTCTTTCATATTTTCTCCTTCCTCCCTTCTCCTTCCTCCCTTCTCCTTCCTCTTCTTCCTCCTCCTCCCTCCTCTTTCCTCTCTCCTTTCCTCTCTCCTTTCCTCTCTCCTCTCTCCTTCCCTCTCCTCCTGCCTTCGCTTTCCTCTCCTCTCCCCTCTCTCCTCTCCTTCTCTCTCCTTCTCTCTCCTCTTTCATCCTTCTCTTTTTTCCAATCTTTCCTCCTCTTTCCTCGCTTTTTCTTCTTTCTTCCTTCCTTTCTCTCTCCACTTTATAGAGCTCCAAGAACACCAAAAAAACCCTTCTAAATCTCATTTCGAGCTTAGATCCCTTCCAACAACCCCATCCCCTCCCCTCCTTGCTCCTCCCCAACCACGTGGTCCCCAGGCGCTCCCTCCCTCTGCGCATGCGCATCACCTTCCGGTCACGTGATTCCCACCAGCCAATGGGAAGGCTCCTTTCACCCACTTCCGCTTCGAGCGTTCCCGGAAGTCGCCGCCATCGCCACTTCCGCGTTCGCCTCCGCCGCTACGGGATGCGCTGAGACCGTCTCTCCGCCCGCGGCGATACCGCCGCCACCACGAGGTGAGTGAGGAGAAACCGGGGGGGGACACGGGGCCGCAGGAGACCGGGACGGGCCCTACGGCCCGTCCCGGTCTCCTGCGGCCCCGTGTCCCCCTGCTCATCAACATGGTTAAACCTCCGGGATAGGGGAGAGGAGCATCCTCCATGCTAGGCCGGGCTGGGAGAGTCGGGCTTGTCCAGCCTGGAGAAGAGGAGGCTCTGGGAAGACCCTACAGCAACCTGGAAGAGGGTCCAGGAAAGCTGGGGAGGGTCTCTTGATCAGGGGGTGCAAGGAGTGGGGTGAGGGGATCCCTGGACGTCTTCAGGACCAGGTTGGATGGGGCTCTGAGCAACGTGATCCTGTGGAACGTATCACTGCCCATGGCTGCGAGGTGGAACTGGATGGGCTTTGAAGTCCCTTCCAACCTTCTATGAAAATAGCATCTCCATGTCAAGATTCCTGCTTCTTTCTCTGTCCTGGCAGAGTGATCAGGGCTGGCGTCCCTGCCACTAGCATTGCTGTGTCCAGCCTGTGCCATTTGAAGAAGGATGTTGAGGCTCTGGAGCGAGTCCAGAGAAGAGCCACGAAGCTGGTGAAGGGGCTAGAGAACAGGCCCTATGAGGAGCAGCTGAGAGAGCTGAGGTTGTTTAGCCTGGAGAAGAGGAGGCTGAGGGTAGACCTCATTGCTCTCTCCAACTACCTGAAAGGAGGTTGTAGAGAGGAGGGAGCTGGGCTCTTCTCCCAAGGGACAGGCGACAGGACAAGAGGGAATGGCCTCAAGCTCTGCCAGGGGAGATTTAGGTTGGAGATTAGGAGGAAGTTTTTCACACAGAGGGTCATTGGGCATTGGAATAGTCTGCCCAGGGAGGGGGTTGATTCCCCTTCCCTGGAGGTGTTTAAGGCATGGGTGGATGAAGTGCTAAGGGACATGGTTTAGTGTTTGATAGGAATGGATGGATTTGATGATCCGATGGGTCTCTTCCAACCTGGTTGTTCTATGATTCTGTGATTCGCTTTTGATTACAGGCACCTAATTATTATAATCTCCTGTTTATAGCTGTTTAAATGCTAAATGTTTAAGTGCTAACCATACTTGTTTAGAATGGCAAGTCTGAAATTTGTTACTTGCTCAGTGTCTGTTGTGTTGTATCAAACCGTAGAATTATCAGGGTTGGAAAAGACATCAAAGATCATCAAGTCCAGTGTAGTTTATATTGGTTTTATTGTGCTCCAGCACTTCCCGGTATCAGCCAGACCATGCTGAGCTCCTCTGAACCTTGGCTGTGTGTTCCAGGTCTTCTCTCTGCTTGTATGAATTTTGGGAACCATTTATTGACATACATATAGAGCCATTAAATATCTGTGATGTGAGGAGGAGCATTTCAACTTGGACCAAAGGCTTAGTGCTGTCTCTTTTTGTGTCCTGGCAGAATGACCAGGCTGGCATCCATGCCACTGGCATTGGTGGATTTTTGGTAGGAATGGTTGGATTCAATGGTCCGGTGAATCTTTTCCAACCTGGTGATGATTCTATGATTGCTTTGTCCAGCCTTTTGCTCTCGATGATAGGCATCAAATTGTTCTTATTTCCTGCAACGACCTGTTTAAATGCTCAATTATGTTTAGACTGGTGAGTTTGAACTTTGTTAGTTTGCTTGGTGTCTGTTGTGTTGGAGTTCATCCTGGTTTTGTTATGCCCCAGCACCTCCCAGTATCAGCCAGTGTCTGCTGAGCTCCTCTGAACCTTGGCCTTGGTTCCACCTCTTCCCTCTTCGCATGAGAAACGTGAACGTGGCTGAGTGTCTGACCTTTTATTACATATATATTAAATACCTCTAATGTGAGCACACTGGCTCGTATAGAAGGTCACCTAAGTGTGTGTTTTCCCCTCCCTGTTGGTTCTGATGATGCCAAATATCCTATCCTGAGCATCAATGTTCTCAGAAAACTCCCTGCAGAGGAGGCCACAGATATGGTTAAAAGGTTTAGAGGGGAAGCCATGTGAGGAGCGGCTGAAGTCACTTGGTCTGTTCAGCTAGGAGAAAAGGAGAATAAGGGGAGACCTCATTGCGCTCTGCAGCTTCCTTACAAGGGGAGGAGGAGCAGCACTGAGTTCTTCTCTCTGGTGACCCAAGGGAATGGGAGGGAGATTCCAGGGGAGGGTTAGGTTGGATATTAAGAAGTTCTTCCCACAAAGGGTGGTGGAGCACTGGAACGGCTCCCCAGGGAAGCAGTGACAGCACTAAGCCTGGTAATCATAGAATCACTAGGTTGGAAAAGACCCATCGGATCATTGAGTCCAACCTTTCCTATCAATCATTAAACCATGTCCCTCAGCATCTCGTCCACCCGTCCCTAGCCCAAAGAATCACTGATTATTATTGCGTATCTGTTCACCTCTTTTCCCATGTAGGTTTTGTGAACCTGCGCAATGGATTATAGCTGGAATCTGTTTTCACCAGGGATTCATCTTCAATTTCCTTCCTTTCTTTTAATTTGTTATAGACTGTCCTTACTGCAGCCGAGTTTCTTCAAATGGCTTTACAGGGGATGCTTCTGATAGCTTTCTGGGAGTGCTAGTGTGTGGTGGTTTTGTTAAATAAATCAGTTAACTGTGTCAATAAATTCTAGAGGATTTCTTCATAGAATCATGGAACGGTTTGGGTTGGAAGGGACTTCAGAACCCATCCAGTTCCACCTCCTGTCGTGGGCATGGACACCTGCCACTGGACCAGGGGCTCAAAGCCCCATCCAACCTGGCCTTGAACACCTCCAGGGATGGGGCAGCCACCACTGCTCTGGGTGACTTGGTCCAGTCCGTCACTGTCTTAGAAGGGGGTTTCTTTTAAAACAAGCTGGTGGCTCACTCCACCCCCATGTTGTAATTAGAGCGTTAAATCTTCATTTACAAGGTAATATTGGAGCCACCTCACCCCTCCCCGTCAGCAGCAGTGATACTGGGAACTGCCTGGCACCGGGCTTTTAAAGTAGCTGGTTTTAATCTTGCAGCAGTTCTGTATGTCCTGTAAGCTGGTGCTTTAATTAGTCTTTACATAATTGAACAGACGGCAGTGTGTAAAGCTCTGTACTAGGACATGGCTTTGGTCTTTGAAGTGGCTGCTCTTGGCTGGTTCCTTGGTGAATTGACTTAACATTTTTGAGTAACTGGTAAGTGGCTGTCCTGGGAATGCCCTCTCCAAACCGGTGCCATCTTAATAATTGTTTCTTTTGAGATCTGGGCTGGGCTCCTGTCAGAAAACCTTGTGAGAACTGCTAGTGGATTCAGGAAAATGGTCTTCTGTAGTTGGGAGCTTAGAGAACCTTTAACATAGATTATCAAAGTATTTTTGTTAGTGAAGTGTGGTGCTTTTTTGCTGTGTGTGGAGCCAGCAGTGTGCCCAGGTGGCCAAGAAGGGTGTGACCAGCAGGTAAAGGGATGTTTTTCTACCTCTGTGCTCAGCACTGGTGAGACCGCTCCTTGAATTCTGTGTCCAGTTCTGGGCCCCTCAGCACAAGAAGGATGTTGAGGCTCTGGAGCGAGTGCAGAGAAGAGCAACAAAGCTGGTGAAGGGGCTGGAGAACAGGCCTGATGAAGAATGTCTGAGAGAGCTGGGGGTGTTTATCCTGGAGAAGAGGAGGCTGATGGGAGACCTCATTGCTCTCTCCAGCTACCTGAGGGGAGGTTGTAGAGAGGAGGGAGCTGGGCTCTTCTCCCAAGTGACAGGGGACAGGACGAGAGGGAATGGCCTCAAGCTCCGCCAGGGGAGATTTAGGCTGGACATTAGGAAAAAGTTTTTCACAGAAAGGGTCATTGGGCATTGGAACAGGCTGCCCAGGGAGGTGGTTGATTGACCTTCCCTGGAGGTGTTTAAGGGATGGGTGGACAAGGTCCTGAGGGGCATGGTTTAGTGCTTGATAGGAATGATTGGACTTGATGATCCGATGGGTCTCTTCCAACCTGGTGATTCTATGATTCTTTCCTGATAAGGATGATCTTTATTTGCGTGTGTTGGGTGGGTTTCTTCATGGAGGGGAGTTTGGAGGGATTTGGGCCAGTACAGTCTGATGGGTCCAGTGAGTCAGTATCTTAGCTCATCATCTCATGCAAACTAGTCCTCCCACCCCAGGAAACCATCCTCTCTCTTCCTGATTCTTTTCCACCACTCCACACCCCGCCCTGGCTGCTCCCAGCGTGATTTGTGGCATAAACAGGAGCGAGTGACGCTGTGGCTGTGAAGACTGACTCTTGATGACAGCATGATTGGAAATACCTGAGGAATGATAGGTAGCAACCTGTGAGTGGCCGGCAGAATTGATTCACAAGTCCTGGTGACTCTGCCTTCCTGCTCATCCTGAGCTAGAAGCAGGAATTCCAGGCAGGGACTTGGTTACTCGCTGTTACTTCTTCGTTCCTCTGACATTGGGCTAAGCTGTTCAGTGCAACAGCACAGAAAGTTTGGTGTTATCTGAGCAGCTTGTCTAAAACTCTGAAGTGAAGAACTATCTGAAATCCTTATTGGAGTAGTATTGCTCCTGCCTTCCTGAGTGTTTAACCAGTCACAGCCTCTCTCATGGCTTCAGCGCAGGGTGTTGCATAAAGTTTAGAGCTTCATGTCTCACACAATATCCAGCTTGTAATTTCTCCTTTTCTAGTTGGTCTTGTGGCTGTAGGAGCAGGCACCTATGCCAGAATCCATTTTACGAGTCACTAGCCTGAAGCAGTAGCTGTTGGTTCTGAGTCAAACCTGGGTGTCTCATGCTGGAAAACACTCCTGAAAAGGAAAAGGAGCCATGTTGGCTCCAATGTTGAATTTGGGATCTTGGAGGGGGGTGAGTTTGGGGCACTTGCCTACCAGCTAGGGAAAGAAGATTCTTCACACGCCTTTTTAGAGCATCTTGTTAACAAGAGGCTCTGGAAACTGACTTCTTAGTGTCTCCTGTAATGATGTGGGCGGAGGGGCAGGGTTTATCGACAGCTCTGTGTTGCTGCTTGGTAATGAGGACAGTGCCTAGGAAATGGAGGCAGGCTCGAATTCCCTCTCCCCACGTTTATAGTACGCTCAGCTGAATTCCTGGCTGGTTTTTTTAGTCAGTACATACATTTTTGGTGTAGTTGTTTATACTCATTTGGAAATGGCAGCGGGCCTGCATGTGTGATGAGTTGTTTGGAGTTTGGTTTTTGTTTTCTGGATTAACAGCTGCCTGTTGGAAACTTGCCATGTGTGGCATTTGTTGAGGTATTGGATCTCTCCTCTGGCGAGCTTCTTGTTGTAAATATGCTTCTATTGTGACCCTTCAGCTTTAGCTCCCCGCAGTGCTACTGTCACAAAGCAGATTTTCTTTTCCGCGTCTTAGCAAGAAAAGCTTTAACAGCAAAACCCGCTTAGAGATTCTTGTTTGCTGTTCCCAGAGGAATTGCTGTATCTGGGGCAGCAGGAGGCTGTGCCTTTTGCGGTACATGTTAGAGGCTCTCTGTCGGGTACCCGCTGCCGTGAAATCTACAGCTTCAGCAATGTACCTGGAGCTGCAGGGCAAAAGCGCAGCCTAGAAAGCCACTCATGAGCCGAGCATTAATGTTGCTACTACTGGACAGCTGGCAAGTTAAACTTCAGATGCACAGTGGATCAGGGCCACAAGTATTGAAGGATTTCACTAACAGTAAGTGCTTTCAATTCAACTAAATAACCTCTGCTTGCTGTGCAGGTAGAGCCACATTGCGCCTCCTTGTTTCTCAATATTCGTTTGTGCTCAGTTTCAAACCCTGATCCTTCATGGCAGGAGGCCAGAGTGTTAATTACTGTGGCTCCGTGGTTGTGGCTTTCAGACTTCCAGTCCTGCGGTGTGTACACCTGAGTCTGGGCATAACGGAAACTGAGTGCGGAGTTGGGGACAAGGGGCGAGTGCATTTCCTAGAATGATATTTCTAGAATTTCACTGTTGGGGTAAAATGAGCTGAGTAGCACGGGGTGAGCCTTGGGAGGAGGGCTGGAAGCCAGGATGGGTTTCCAAGGTGTTTGCTTTCGTGGCTGTCCAAGTCCAATGCATTCTGCCTAGGCTCTTGTAGGTATTCCACACAAGGAGTGTTTTGTATTCAAAGTACTTGTTTGGTATTACAGGGGAGCTTGGTTTAGCAGGTGATACAGCAACATTCTGAAGTCGCAGCACAGGCTGAATGCAGCAGTTGCAGTGCACAGCTGGATCCAGATCCAAACAGGACGCTGCTACTGCTCTCTCTGTGCTCCCCATCACGGTGCTCAGTGCCTGCAGTCACCAGGAAGGAATACACGGCTTGAAGTCAGATCTGGCCCCTTGCCTTCTTCAGAGTTTAATAATTGCCCCGTTATTATACCTTGGGCTGAGCCATGTGTATGATTCCCACACTGGGCTGGCCACGTCAGGAAGACGTTCTGCTTTGTGGATCTTGGAGCGCCTGATGGTTCACTGGTGCAGCTGTCTTATCTAAAGGTTATTCTCCAGAATCCCCAGTGTTGAGATAAACTCAACTTTCCTCTCCAAACTCACTGGTTTCTGCCCTCCTCCACTGCAGGGGTGTGGTGGATTTACTGGAGGATAAAATCTAGGTGCTACAAACTCCTTTCTCCAGAGTGGTGGCCCCAGAGAGAAGCTCATTCGAGCCTGGGGTGCTTATGAGGTAGACGAGATCCACACAGCAGGGCTGAGCTAAGCACTCATCTTCAGGAGGTGGCAGCCTGAGAGATTGAGCACAGGGAGCGGTTGAGGAGGGCAGTTTTCTGCACAGGAGGAGGCTGCTGCTGGAGGAGTTTGAAGACTGAGGAGCAGCCTTGAGCTTGTGCTTGTCCCTGAGTGACACGGAGTCCACGAGAAGCTCTAAGGCTCAGTGCTTGTGGAGTGGTCAAAGTCACAGGAAAATACCTGGATCTAAAGGCGTTATGGACTGTTGTGAAATAATATTGTCTAGCATCACTGTCTCCAGCCATATTGTTATGTTATTTTCAGATTAAGGCACAAAAATCAGTCATTTTGTCCTAGAGTTCTCATTAAGTGTCTGACTGTGTCCAAACATCTGCTTCTCAAATATACGGAATTAAGTGGTGGCAGTTTTGGGCAGCACTCCTGTTGGATGTGAAATGATGGATGAGATGCTCCTCATTCTGAATTCCAAGCTCTGTCAGTTTGTACAACATAGAGGGAATGAGGAGAACTTATCTTATGGGATTGGGATGTGGTGTCTCCCAAGTGAACCAGCACGGGATAGGAATCAAGAAGGAGCAGGAATCTGAAATGGGATAAATAGAGTGTAACAAATAGAGGGAAGCTCACGTCGCACGCGTAGCAGAGGTGGCTGTGTTGATGTAGACAGCATGTTTAACACCCCAGCTCTCCTGTTCGGTGTTGGGTGCAGAAGATCTGGTCAGAGCCCAGGCAGGGGAAGAGGATTCCTCCTCCCTGGCGTTATGTAGGACTGTGGGCTTGCACAGCCTCATCTTAGTTGGGTTAAACCCCAAAGGGCCCTTCCAACCCAATGTTATTATTCTTTGACCAGACTTGAGGTAGCACCTAGGGTGTATCAAGACAAGTATGTAAGTGTCTTTAAAAATCTGGCTCCTGTTGCTTTGATAACATTGCCCTAAATCCTAGAGGCGCCTCTTTGAGATTCTTAGTAATGAGTTAATGATGTTTTCAGATCCAGTCGCAATTTTATTGTATTAAATAAAAAGAGCTTAGTAACAGGGAACTGTGTGGGACTTCCCCTGCAAGACAGTAACCTAAAAATGCAGTGAGCTTACAATGAAATGCAGAAGGGTAATCTTTGCTGCTTTGTTGGAATTAGACCTTTGACTGGTTCTCATGGAACGGTTTCGCATAAATCAAATCCCTGGTGCCAGATGGCACAAGGCAGGGAGACTTAGAGGTGTGGAAACACCCGCTGGTGCTCTCAAAGTGAAATTGCAGACAGTAGCAGAGTTTGGGGCTGGTTTGAGTGTCATGCTGCTCAGTCACAGCTAACAGGCACCCGTCCTGCATTTTGAGTAGCTCTTAAAATTCTGCCTGGGCTTTGATTGACCTTGTTTATTTACAAGTGAGAGAGGAGGCCAGGTTTTATTAAAAGACTTTTCCATCAAAATCTAGTCTTGCTGGGATTTGAGGGCTGTACACACAGACGTTGCAAACAAGGGATTTGGTGGTGACCCTGGAAGCAAGGTACCAGATAAAGGAAATCTACCTCTTGGCCGCTGTGCGTGTGAGGGAGTCTTCCAGGGAGTATCCGCTGGTCCGTGTTTGTGCCAAGCAGATGGTCTGCTCATGTCCAGTGAGATACAGCTACCAGCTACAGTCAACCAACACCCCCAGGTCCCTCTCCTCCAGGCAGCTTTCCAACCAGACTTTTAATAGTCTGTAACACTGCTTGGGGTTGTTGTGCCCCAAGTGCAGGACCCACCATTTGGCCTTGTTAAACCTCATCCCACTGGACTCTGCCCAGCGGTCCAGCCTGTTCAGATCCCTTTGCAGAGCCTCCCTACTATGCAGATGTCTGTCGATGGAGTGCTGGATAGAAAGGTACATCCATAGGCAGAGGGACATGACCTGACAACCCGAGGAAGGGCCAGTTCGTGTGCTGCCTTTGCCAAGCAGACCTCTTCAGCATCGCTGCAGTTCCTCAGGCTTGATCCATGCATGGCCCGTACTTTCTACTTGTCTGGAGGAACTTAATCCTTTCCTTCTGCGGAGTGACAGCAGATAATCCTTCTTAATGATCTAGCAGCAGTGTGCCTGAAGAAAGTGCTTTGAATTCCAGAAGGTAAAAATCTTCAGTACATAGGGGCTAGCACTCTTCTGTGGCAGAGGTGCCTGTGCTGCTGGGGTGCTTGGCTGTGTCCTTCCTGAACAGCAGTATCCCTTTATATCCCACCCCACCTAGCCTGCCAGTGCTTGTTTTCTTTATTCTGTCCTTCAGGTGTGTTTCTTTCTATTCAGAATGAATTAATTTATATTAGTTTTTCCATTGTAAAGACATTGGCTTTGTTTGGATGTGTTTCTACAAGTGGAAAAGATTCATAGAATCATAGAACGACCAGGTTGGAAGAGACCCATCGGATCTTCTAGTCCAACCATTCCTATCATGCTCTTTTTTTGTATGAACACTCAGTTTGAAGCCAATACACCCCTTACTGTAAGTCACATCCCTATGTGATTCTAGTTATTATGCATTTAGCTTTGGACTTAGATTAACTTGCATTTATTCTGCTAGGAAATTCAGTGGTATTCATTGCTTGATAAAATCTTCATTGGGGTTTTTCATGAGCTTATCTGGATGGAAGTTGACGTCCAAATAAAAATTCATAGAAATGGCATTTTATGATTGTTCTTTGCTCAAATCCAACTCATTTTATGCAGGACACACAAGGCAGAAACTTCATTAAAACATGTCTGGTAGTGCTAAACAAGAGAAATCCTAACTCGTTGAAACACTTGGACAGGCTTTTGCAGGTATGGAAGTGCTCAAGGGATTTTCCAAAGCATTGAGGCACCTGCCTGCCAAATACTAGTGCACATCAGGCTTTATCTGGCATGGAAGCACCCCAAGTGCCGCTTCTGTGAGTACCTCAGTTTCTCTAGAAATATGATGTTACGTAGATTTTCTTCACTCACAGGGATATAAGAGGGGAGAGGAAATGCTCTGCTCTTGAGAAAAGCCTGACTTGAGGTTTTTCAGCTGGAAAGCATCTAGTTCAAGTAAAGAAGCTGGCTCTGCACCCAGTAGCTAATCTAAACTCAAACAAAAACCTGCTCCTGCGCTATAGGAGCTGCAGTGCAGTGGTAGGAATACATCAGTACCCACACTCGGCTCATTGTGTGAGCAGATGTGGAGAGTTTGTGAAGTCGCAGCTATCACCTCAGCCAATGCTGGCAGCTAAAGGCTTCTCTGCCTTTTGAGCAGAGTTGTGAAATACTGCTCTGCAGCTCAGTAAAGCTTATAGGTGCCAAATATTTATGACACTGTTTTGAAATAGTGTGTGTAGAAATACAATGTGCTTTAATTTTAAATCATGTGTTAAAGTGGTTTATTTAGGAATGTACTTTACATCCCACTTCCTTTACTGCTCAACGTTTTTAGTGATTTTGGAATGGGTTCCTCTGCTGCCCAGTGCTCATAAGGCCAAGGCGTTTCGCCAGGTTTGTTTCAATAAGGCCAGGTAGAGATGCTCAAAACCATTATTCTTTACTGCCATTTTCTTGAAATTAATTAGTTGTGTGTTGATATCTGCAGTTTTTAGGGAGTAAAGGGAGTTAAATGCTCAATTTCTGGCTCTTCTCACTGCTAACTTGGAAGGGGGTGACCTTAGAGCTCTTTCCTGCACTTGGGGCACAACAACCCTGAGCAGCTCCAGACTAGGAGAAGTCTGTCTAGAAAGCTACCTGGAGGAGAAGGACCTGGGGGTGTTGGTTGACAGCGACTGACCATGAGCCAGCAGTGGTCCAAGTGGCCAAGAAGGCCAATGGCATCTTGGCTTGGATCAGAAATGGTGTGACCAGCAGGTCCAGGGAGGCTCTTCTCCCTCTGTACTCAGCCCTGGTGAGACCGCTCCTCGAATCCTGTGTTGAGTTGTGGGCCCCTCAGCACAAGAATGATGTTGAGGCTCTGGAGTGAGTCCAGAGAAGAGCAACGAGGCTGGTGAAGGGGCTGGAGAACAGAACCTATGAGGAGCGTCTGAGAGAGCTGGGGGTGTTTATCCTGGAGAAGAGGAGGCTGAGAGGAGACCTCATTACTCTCTACAACTACCTGAAGGGAGGTTGTAGAGAGGAGGGAACTGGCCTCTTCTCCCAAGGGACAGGGGACAGGATGAGAGGGAATGGCCTCAAGCTCTGCCAGGGGAGATTTAGGCTGGAGATTAGGAGGAAGTTCTTCACACAGAGGGTCATTGGGCATTGGAACAGGCTGCCCAGGGAGGTGGTTGATTCACCTTCCCTGGAGGTGTTTAAGGGATGGGTGGATGAGGTCTTGAGGGACTTGGTTTAGTGTTTGATAGGAATGGTTGGACTAGAAGATCTGATGGGTCCCTTCCAACCTGGTTGTTCTTTGATTCTATGAAAGAATTCTTTCGGTTAACTGCATGTGGCTGTGGTGCATGTTTTGATTTGCACTATTTAGTCTCAAAAGGTAGAACTTGGTGTATCTGTGTTGCAGTGGTGAGCAGAGCTGTGCTGCTCTCTCCAAAAGGCCCTTCTAACTTCCACTGAACCCTGGGGTTGTGTTTAACACCAGTATTTTCTTTTTAGTGATTCCGTAATCATAGAATCATAGAATCACCAGATTGGAAGAGACCCACCGGATCATCGAGTCCAACCATTCCCACCAATCTCTAAATCATTACCCTCTAAAATCACGCTGACTCTGAAAGTTATTCCCTGACCACTCTGCCAGCTGAGTTTTTTGTTCAGGTGTCTGGTTGGCACAGGCTCTGCAGAGGGATGGGACCTGAGGTGTGGGTGCTCGCCTGGATATCTGTGCAGAGCCAGCAGCTGTCACCGGGATTTAAAGGGAATTGACTGGCCTGGGATTTCATAGAATTGTGGAATGGTTTGAAGGGAAGGGATCTTAAATCTCATCTGGTCACACCCCCTGCCATGGGCAGGAACACATCCTACTAGATCAGCCTGCCAAGGCCCCATCCAGCCTGGCCTTGAACCCCTCCGGGGATGGGGCAGTCACAGCTTCCCTGGGCAACTTGTTCCAGGGCCTCCCCATCCACACAGCAAAACATTTCTTCCTAAGATCTCATCTCCATCTCCTCTCTTTCAGCTGAAAACCATTCCCTCTCATGCTATCCCTACACTCCCTGATTAAGAGCCCCTCCCCAGCTTTCCTGGAGCCCCTTCCAGTACTGGAAGCTGCTCTAAGGTCTCCCCAGAGCCTTCTCTTCTCTAGACTAAACAAGCCCAGCTCTCTCTTTGTTCTCTTTTGGCCATAGCTGCCACTGACTCCTCTGGCAGCACGTGGCCAGAGAGGAAGGTGCACAGCTCAGCTCTCCTAAAACCTCATGGCAAGGGATGATACCAGATGGGTGTCCCAAGTTTCCTTTAAATATTCAAGAGCATCAGACTGGGTCACCTACTGCCAAGCGGATGGAGCGAGTCCCTGCGAACACAACAGTGCTGTGACGCTGCTGTCTGAGTTTGAGGGGAGAGGAATTACGCTGTTCAACAAAACATGCATGAATTGGGTTTTTTTAAGGCTGGCTTCAGCTACAGGATAATGCATAATGCTTGCCTAGCTCTTTGAGAATAAAATGTTAAATAAACAGGAACTAATCCCTACAAGAATGCCTCCTGTGCTGGCTCTGCCCCTCCGGCATTCGAAGTCTGCTCCCAGGCCCCTGCCTTTTTGACTCATTAGCCAAAGCAGGGCTCTATCGTGGTTGTGCCATTTATCTCTGATCCGAGAGGACTGACTGAGGAGGTGTGTTGCCTTCCAGGAGCATCACAACTTCTCAAGAATAATAAACTGTATGAGCAGGAGCACTGCTGTTGCAAACCTGAGTGCCACTTAATGCCTGCTAACAAAGCGATACATCAGAATTCGTAGCTTTGCCAGGGCCGAAGAGGCTGTGGCTATATGTGCGTCACGTCTCCCTCCTCTTTTCACCCCTGGCAAGCCTGTCTTATGTTATCCAAGCTTTTGTTGGCCTACAAACAAGTGTTTTGCCCTCGCTTCTTGTGGTGGGTCTCTGCTCTGAAAGGGTCCAGTAAGGGTGGGAGGAGTGTTCTGCACACCAGATGCCTCCATCAGGAGCTGCATGGACCCACTCAGCCAGAGACACGGATGGGGTGGATCTGCTCAGCCAGAGCCAGGGATCGGGGTGGATCTGCTCAGCCAGAGCCAGGGATCGGGGTGGATCGGCTCAGCCAGAGCCAGGGATCGGGGTGGATCGGCTCAGCCAGAGCCAGGGATCGGGGTGGATCGGCTCAGCCAGAGCCAGGTATCAGGGTGAATCCACTCAGCTGCAGCCAAGGAACATACCCTTATGTTAGAGCCCCATGACGTAAAGCTGAGCTGTATTTAAAGGTCACCAGGGGCTGGTGGATGGAGGAGAACATGCTCACTGCCAGGGTGGGGTATAGACCCCCTCAGAGGGCTCAAACCAATTCTAGGCATGTAAAATTAGTTCTAAAAGCAGCAGGGAGTTTTGTGGGTTTTTTAAGGTGCATAACGTTTTGAAACTACCATCTGGGCTGATTATGAAAGTGATAGGCTGCTCGGTAAACACGTAGTCACACTCCCGGCACGGGGAGTGAAATAACTCCAGTTCTCTTTAAGGACCAGTTTGGAGAAGAACAAGAACAATCCTTATCAATACAGGAGTCCCTTCATGGAGAAATTTGTAGGATGAGGCACTGGGAGGAGGTTGTGTCTGGGAAGGTTCCCTTGCTTGAAGAAACTCTCCGTATTCCATCTTTTTCCAGAAGTGCAGAACATCCTTGGACCTCTGCTCTGTTAGAGCATTTTGCCCTTCTTTCTGCCTGCATGGTAGAAGGGCTGGCAAAGATTGCTCACAATTAATAATGCACTTTTATTTTCTCTTTTCCCCTACTGATATATTGGCTGATTGCACACTGTTAGAATTCCCACTCCATCCCGCGGAGATCCAGGCCTATGCAGCACGGGGGCTTTGAGCTGCTGTCCCAAAGGGCGGAGGGGTGGGAGCTTACGCCGCTCTAGTCTGTGCAAAGGAGTCGGAGTTGTACGACACGTGTTGCAGGAGGGTGAACTGTTGTTTCTTGTCAGCAGTGCTAATTACCTCTCTTTGAGCACCGATGTTGAGTTCAAAGGGCCCTGGCATCTGGGGAGTCTCTGCTCTCTGAACATCATGACCTCATTACTCTCTACAACTACCTGAAGGGAGGTTGTAGAGAGGAGGGAGTTGGCCTCTTCTCCCAAGTGACAGGGGACAGGACAAGAGGGAATGGCCTCAAGCTCCGCCAGGGGAGATTTAGGCTGGATATTAGGAGGAAGTTCTTCACACAAAGGGTGATTGGGCATTGGAATAGGCTGCCCAGGGAGGGGGTTGATTCACCTTCCCTGGAGGTGTTTAAGGCACGGGTGGATGAGGTCTTGAGGGACTTGGTTTAGTGTTTGATAGGAATGGTTGGACTAGAAGATCCGATGGGTCCCTTCCAGCCTGGTTGTTCTATGATGTGCAACCTGGGAGTTGCTCACTGCTGGTTCACCCAAGAGAACTGCAGAAAAAAAGCTGGCTTTTGTGCCTTAGAAGAGAAATTCGAGGACACAATATGGATTTTGTGGCTTAACCTGTTTTTTTTCTCAGGGGTACAGTGGAAGCGGGACGCTTCCAAATTGTTAGAAGCACAGTCACACTCAGTTGTGTGCTGTCAAAACATGGCAAACAGGGGTCATTGCTGTCCCTGCTCCTCGTGGGCACCTTTACCAGTTACAGAGTCTGTTACAGAGGTGATGAGGTTTTTGCACTGGAACAGCTCAGGTGGCTTAGCTAGTCCAGTGAGGAGTGTGTTTAAATCTGCTCCTTCTTGAGCTTCTGCACTTTGAAGCAAGAGCATAGCAGAGCTGAGCATCCTTTTCATAGAGTCATAGAACAACTGGGTTGGAAGAGACCCACTGGATCATCAAGTCCAACCATTCCCATCAACACTAAATCATGCCTCTCAGCACCTTGTCCACCCATCCCTTAAACACCTCCAGGGAAGGTGACTAAACTACTTCCCTGGGCAGCCTCTGCCAGTGCCCAGTGACCCTTTCTGTGAATTTTTTTTTTCCTAATGTCCAGCCTAAGTCTCCCCTGGTGGAACTTGCGGCCATTTCCTCTCATCCTGTCCCCTGTCACTTGGGAGAAGAGCCCAGCTCCCTCCTCTCTATAACCCACTTTCAGGGAGTTGTAGAGAGCAATGAGGTCTCCCCTCAGCCTCCTGTTCTCCAGGCTAAACACCCCCAGCTCTCTCAGCCGCTCCTCATAAGTCCCGTTCTCCAGCCCCTTCCCCAGCTTTGTTGCTCTTCTCTGGACTCGCTGAAGAGGAGGGTGTATGCAAGTGCTGCTGTGTGCAGCTTTTCCTTATAGCTCAGCATTTCAAACCCAAGATTTGAGCCTTTTAAAACTGCGAAAAGAAAGCAAACCCAGCTTTTTAAATGGAGAGAGTTGGTTTTTTTTTTCTTTGCATCCTGACCTGGTTCTTTGACCAGGGACTAGGAGGGCTGGAGCGAGTGAGACAAAGCCGTGGATGGAGAGCTGCAGGTGGCAGGCGGAAGGGAAGCGAGTCCTGCAGCTGCCCTGTCTCTGCCTGTCACGTTTGCCCTGCGTGTTCAGTGTCTTGAGGAGGGCTTTGTCCTGCCTAAAGCCTTCTTGCAGGATCTGTGCTTCATTCAGGCGTCTGTGCTTCAAATGCTTTTACAACCACTTTAGTTATTGCTTTTTTTTCCCCATCTGGTACCTTGTTAAAAGAGGCTGAGTGCATTGGAGTGAGTGTCCCATACGTGGTTAGCAGGATTGTGACTGTGCTATGGTGAAAGAACAGGTTATCTTAGTATTTCTGTATTTGAACACACACAAAGCCAGAAAGCCAGTCTTTGTGGACTTGTAGCTCATAGGAATGAGGGGAAATTAAAGTAGATCTCCTTTCACCAGCATAAGTTAAATGGAATTAACATTTTAAAGAGTGTGAATCCTCTGCGTGCTGGAGATGACGGGCTCGGGTCAGAGGACTTTATAAATGTTCTTCTGGCAGCGCTTCCTTTTTGAGCTGTTTGTTCAGTTGTGTTTTAACAAAGCGTTGGTCCTGCACAGGCATTTGAAGAGCTCCTGACATCATAAGGCACACTTGGCTTGTTTAATACAGCATCCTGAGCTCTTTTTGGAAGCGGCTGGTGCCACCTGCTCCTTCCCACGCAGCCGCACTGGACTGTACTCCCAGGCCGAGAAGTGGAGGGGCTGTGCGCAGCCTGGCTTCCAGGTGCTGCTCGGGTTAATGCTGCCGTTTTGCTGCTTCTCCTTTGAAAACACGTTCTTCTGGAAACAAACACATTATTGAGACTGGAAACCTCCTGTTGCCTTTGGCAAATGCCCAACTTGAAGCTGAGAGTCAGAATCTGAGAGTCAGAATCCGTACTTCATCGTTCCCAATGCGCTTTCTTTTTCTTGCAGGCGTGAATGACAGAGGACGTGCCCCCGACTGCACTTACGGACGTAAACCTTCGTCTTCTCTGCCACGATGACATAGACACAGTGAAACAGCTCTGCGGCGACTGGTTCCCAATCGAGTATGCTACTGGTTTGGGTGGGAGATGGCAGGGGTATAGAAAGAAGTGGTGTGAACCTGCACTGGTCCAGATCGGAGCTGACACCGAAGGCTCTGAAACCGTCTGGGCTGTTGTGAAAACAGCAGCAGGTTCTGGGTTGGGTGGTGTTCTTGGTTATGGGCCTTTGCTGCCTGTCCTGCACAGCCCTGAAGTCATCAGAGAGTTCCTGTGTGCAGATTTTGGCAGAAAATTAGCTTTGTAATTAAGAGGGTGGATCAGGTTCTTGGGAAAGACTGTGTGTGAGGTGGGGGAAGGAACACACCTGCAGGAAGAGGGAAAGTCAGTTGCATTGTGGAGTGTGTGTTGAGAAAGCACTCGGGGCTGAACCAGACTGACATTGAGCGACTGTTCCTCACAAATTGTCTTTCCGAATGTCCCAGCAGGAGATGGAACAGTCCATGCCTGTGTACTCAGGGTCCCTGTTGCTCCCATAGCTCTGGCTTAAAGCTGAGCTCAGTCCCAGGCCAGTTGGTTTGGTAAATGCCTGTGTCTGCACAAGGACGGAAATAAAGACCTTTTGTGGGAGACATCGGGACCTTTCTGGCTTAAAGCATCCAAGGAAACTACAGCTGTAGATATCAGGATTCTTTTTTGTTTTTCTTTGTTGTGAAGGTTTATAGAGGAGGTTAGCAGATTATAATTCAGATTGCAAAAAATGTAACAAACCAGCAAAAGCATTTGTAATATTCTGAATTTGTAGATTTCTTTTAAACACAAGGAGTGCTGAATTGCACTTTGAAAGGGAAACCAGCCTTTATTTCATATTCGCAGAAGGGGGAGGAGAGCTGGAGGCTGGTGATGAGTTTTGTTTTTTTTTTTGTTCTGTACCAATATGCCGTATCTTTTTCACATGTGTATCAAATTAATGAGATCCTTGTGCTTTTAGATGAGGGCAGATGGTTCTTGCATTTAAAAATAACTTGCTAAAGATGGAAGTGAAAGCTCTGGGCAATGTAAAATGAAAATTTGGTTGCCTCAGCAAGGCAGGGGGCAGCCTGCACTGCTGCTGAGATGCAATCAAAGGAAACCATGCAACTGAGTGGGTACAGCAGCTGTTTGATGTTCGTTGGCAACATTAACACAGGGAAAGGTGAATAACTTCCTAAGCCAGATGTCATGTAATCAGCTGCATTAGTAGCATAGAAAAAGCTTCAGGCTGACATATGCCTGAGCTACGTGGCTGTGTGTCTCTGCTGAAGACAGCGCTTTCCACGTTACAGCTTCCCTCCCTCGTGTGAAATACACTTACCTGCAGCTCCAGTGACTGATATGTAGGATGTTGCTGCCATTTCCAGCTGAGCAGAGTCTTGACTCTGTGTCACTGAACGCTCCTGGTTTTCCTTCCTTCCCAGGTACCCTGACTCATGGTACCGAGATATCACTTCCAACAAGAAGTTCTTTTCCCTCGCAGCCACATATAGAGGCTCCATCGTGGGAATGATAGTGGCAGAGATCAAGAGCAGAACAAAGGTGCACAAAGAGGTACGCTCTAAACTGTGGGTCAGTTTGTGACAGTCCCCTTCCTCCTGCTGTTAACTGCAGTGGGACCCGCTCAAGGTAGTTTATTCCGTCTCCATCCAGACACT
Source organism: Coccyzus lansbergi (assembly GCA_033558105.1). Lineage (NCBI taxonomy): Eukaryota > Metazoa > Chordata > Aves > Cuculiformes > Coccyzidae > Coccyzus > Coccyzus lansbergi. The sequence goes on along the minus strand of JAUMJK010002364.1, from coordinate 11,652 downwards.
TAGAATCGTAGAATCATAGAACAACCAGGTTGGAAGAGACCCACCGGATCATTGAGTCCAACCATTCCTGTCAAACACTAAACCACGTCCCTTAGCACCTCATCCACCCGTCCCTTAAACACCTCCAGGGAAGGTGACTCAACCCCCTCCCTGGGCAGCCTCTGACACTGCCCAATCACCCTTTCTGTGAAAAAGTTTTTCCTAATGTCCAACCTAAATCTCCCCTGGCGGAGCCTGGAGGCCATTCCCTTTCATCCTGTCCCCTGTCCCTTGGGAGAAGAGCCCAGCTCCCTCCTCTCCACAACCTCCGCTCAGAGAGTTGGAGAGGGCAATGAGGTCTCCCCTTATTGCTCCTCTTCTCCAGGCTAAACACCCCCAGCTCTCTCAGCCGTTCCTCATGAGGCCTGTTCTCCGGCCCCTTCCCCAGCTTCGTTGCTCTTCTCTGGACTTGCTCCAGAGCCTCAACATCCTTCTTGTGGTGAGAGGAATATCAGAGCTTGGAAACCAGGAGACAAGACAGTACAGCAGAGGGGTGAAGGAGAGATGGTCTGGGAAAAGACCTCTGGGTTGGTGTGGGGAAAACAGCCTAGGCAAGTGGGTTAAAATAATCAGGGACAATGCAGAGAGTGCCTGACTTCTAAAAGGGCATCAGTGTTATGATTAAAGAATAATTTTAACATAGGAGTCGAGAGCATGGAGTGGTGTGGGTGGCACTTGGGCTCTCTGGCTTCACCTCAAAGCCAGTCGTAGTCTGAAACTTCATCTTCAGCTCTAACAAGAGGCTCTTGTTGCAGCTGACCTGAAAGCCAGGAGCTCATCCAGAGTGAGCCTGTAGGACAACGCTCCTTGCTCTCTGCAGCAGTGCAGAGCTCTCCAGCTGACGCAAAGCTCAGACTGAGCATGCAGGAAACAAAGACCGTTGCTGGACTGATCTAGACACCAATGTGTAACTCCACAGGTGGCACTTTGAATCTTTCCTGGCAAAGGATAAGAATGTGTTCTGTCCCTAAGCCCACTGATAATGTATACAGTGAGGAAACATCATGATTTGTGTTCTCTGTCTAGGAAATGAAATGAAAGTAGGAATAACCCCTAAGGGACCGTGCTTGGTTTTTTTAACTCCACACCACCTTTCCAGAAGCTCCAGCTAAGGCTGTTCAGTGAGAAGTTTCCTGCTTTAGCCTTGTTTTGACATGTTCCGGTGCGGGATTCTTCCTTTCTCCTGTGCCTCCCCAGGTATCCTCTAAATAACTTGTCCTATCTCTACTCAGGATGGAGACATCCTAGCTTCCAATTTTCCTGTGGACACTCAAGTTGCTTACATCCTAAGCCTTGGTGTGGTGAAGGAGTTCAGAAAACATGGAATAGGTAAGATGCTGCGAAGTGACAACTGTTTTGCTGTCTTTTGCCACATGTGGTTGATCGGCATGGCCAGGGGAGTTCCAGCATTTCATAGAATCACAGAACAACCAGATTGGAAGAGACCCACCGGATCATCGAGTCCAACCATTCCTATCAAACACTAAACCATTTCCCTCAGCACCTCGTTCACCCGTCCCTTAAACACCTCCAGGGAAGGTGAATCAACCCCCTCCCTGGGCAGCCTCTCCCAGTGCCCAATGACCCTTTCTGTGAAAAGTCTTTTCCTAATGTTGAGCCTGAACCTCCCCTGGTGGAGCGTGAGGCCATTCGCTCTGGTCCTGTCCCCTGTCCCTTGGGAGAAGAGCCCAGCTCCCTCCTCTCTACAACCTCCCTTCAGGTAGTTGGAGAGAACAGTGAGGTCTCCCCTCAGCCTCCTCTTCCCCAGGATAAACACCCCCAGCTCTCTCAGCCATTCCTCATCAGGCCTGTTCTCCAGCCCCTTCACCAGCTTTGTTGCTCTTCTCTGGACTCGCTCCAGAGCAGCACAATATTTTCAGCACAATACTTTTCTGAGAGGAGCCTGTGGGGGACTAGTGGCAGCAGTTGGGAAGGTGGTGCACTCGTCTCCCCTTCTTGGTGTTAATCTAGGTGCGCTGAGACATTTTTCTGGGTGTAGGCACAACGCAACATACATGTTTCCAAACAGCATAGGCCTCTGTCAGGCTCGTCCCCAGGCAGCAGCAGAGCGCACCAAGAACTCACTCTCTGGCTGCTGAGGCTGACTGAAGCCCTAGGACTTCACCCTGCAGCAGGGTTTGAAGCAGTTTTCTTTCATGGGTATCAGAAGCCCAGTCCCTGAGGCAGAAAATAGAGCTGCTTTTAACCTTTCAGCTTCAACAGATAGAACAAGCACTTAGAAAAAAGACAAAGGGACCTAGAAAAAGTATAGCTTGGACCTGATTAAATCTGTCAGATGTGTCTATGAGTCAGAGTCAGTCTGCCTGCTGCAGCACAGAGCGGTTTTGCAGCCATTTGACAATCCTGCAGTCAGAAGAGCTTAACTCCATTTAGAGCAGGATGTGTTTTGTCACCATATCAGTGCCCCCGGTGTGGTTTGAAGCGTGATCTGTGTCTTTGATATGCAAAAGGAAACGAGCAAAGTTTGGCTGCATCACCCAGTGTTCCAAGTCTGGAGTCTCTTCAGTGGATACAGGTATAACTCATCTTCCAGAAGTCCTCCTTTCTTCCCCAGATGGGTTTGGAAGGACACACACTGATTGGATCCATAAAGAAATGACCAGAGGAGTCCTCAGGGAGAGCACTGTGTTGAAAAATTCGGTTGAAACGCTGCTGCAGATAAATGCTCTGCACATAGAAGAAAATACTTGCATAAAGAAAGTGGTAAAGGAGGGATCTTCTGTTCTGTAAAATTGTGGTGGGTTTGAGTCGCCTTTCAATTTTTCAAGTCCTAATTTTTTTTTTACCAGCTCCATCTTGCTGGAGTTTTCTCCTTTCGGAATCAGTATTTCCTGTGTCCATTACGTGTGCACAGAACGTTGCTTTGCTCTCAAAACCCTTGGACTTGTACCTGTAGCAGAACAACCTAGAAAAAGTTCTGCCTTTTCTAAGACCTTTCTCTTGAGAGTTTTTCTACTTGTGTTTGAAGCTGAATTCTTTCGTGATGGAGGTTTTTCACCCCAGGCATGTTTTTAAGCACTAAAGCTCTGATTTTTTTCTCTGGCAGGCATTAAAAGGCTTTGGTTTCTAGTTCTCTGCTATTCTTAAACCAGAGAGCAGTTGGATTCTGTGAGAAGGAAAAGCAGAATATCCTCAAAACTAAACCGCTCTCCTGTTGATGTGTCTCAGGTCTTTTTGGCTGATCTAAATTCCCACTAAGCATCGAGGCAGCATGAAGTTGACCCTCCTGACTTCTGCTCTGAAATCCTGCTGAGTCTTACATGCCCTGCGGATCGTGAAACAGCAGCATCAACTTCATCTGTGTGTTCATATGAGCTACTTCTTAAGCCTGGTGTTACCACACCTGGTGGGAACCTGGTGGTTCTGCTGGGTCCTTCGTGAGGTGGTTTGGATGAACCTCTAGGTCTGGTCTCTCGGGGCCGGAGGATCCGCTCTGCCCTGCTCTGGCTTCTTCTGCTGACTAGAGGCTGCGCCTCAGCTCCCTTTCCTTAGTAGGGATCTTAAACCCCTGCCTGTTCCTGGATTTGGAGTTCAGCAGACACAATGCAAGAGTCTGCTTCTGGAGTCCTGTGTTGACACTCCGCTGTTTTAAATGGCTGTAAAATAAATCGGTGTGTTGGAACCGAGAGCACTGAAAATTACTCACAGGCCTTCCCCCAAAGCTGAGGCTGCGTGGCCGGCGAGGGGCGTGACTGGCAGTTCCCTTGTCTGCCTCATCTTTCTGGTTGTTGAATCAGAAGTTTGTGTCTACGTAGGTGAGATGAGTTTCGTGTTAAAACCATGTTGCCTGGTCCTGTTAAATTCCTCCTCACTAGGATCTGTGGGAGGTGGGTGGGATCTGGGGCCATCGAGTGATTGCTTAGAGGGTGGGCGGAAGGGATCTCGTGTGGGACCTACGAACTGTAGTGCTGTCCCTGCGAAGGCAGCTGCCCTGTGTGATCCTGCTGCTCTTCCCTTCAACAGGTTCGCTCTTGCTTGAAAGTTTGAAAGACCATATATCGACGACTGCCCAGGATCACTGCAAAGCCATCTACCTGCACGTCCTCACCACTAACAACACAGCAATAAACTTCTATGAAAACAGAGACTTTAAACAGCACCACTATCTCCCCTATTATTATTCCATCAGAGGGGTCCTCAAAGATGGTTTTACCTACGTCCTGTACATCAACGGCGGACACCCACCCTGGACAATCTTATATCCTTTACCTTCAGCCCAATTAGCAGCAGAGCGCGCTAAGCAGACACCTAACAATGTTTTGGGTTAAAAATAGCAATCCAGCAAAGTGTGACCCGGCTGGGGACCGACCCCTGCTCAGATACGAGTTTAATCTGGAGCAGGGAGGAAGGCAACATTAGAGGGATTTGACAGGGATCCGTTTGTGCCTTTGTGATTTGACAGGGACTCCTCTGGGACTGGTTCAGGAAGGCAGTGCAGGATCATAGAATCATAGAACAACCAGGTTGGAAGAGACCCATTGGATCATCGAGTCCAACCATTCCCATCAAACACTAAACCATGTCCCTCAGGACCTCATCCACCCATGCCTTAAACACCCCAGGGAAGGTGACTAAACTACTTCCCTGGGCAGCCTCTGCCAGTGCCCAGTGACCCTTTCTGTGAATTTTTTTTCCTAATGTCCAGCCTAAGTCTCCCCTGGTGGAGCTTGCAGCCATTTCCTCTCATCCTGTCCCCTGTCACTTGGGAGAAGAGCCCAGCTCCCTCCTCTCCACAACCTCCTTTCAGGTAGTTGTAGAGAGTAATGGGGTTTCCTCTCAGCCTCCTCTTCTCTAGGCTAAACACCCCCAGCTCTCTCAGCCGCTCCTCATAGGGCCTGTTCTCCAGCCCCTTCACCAGCTTCGTGGCTCTTCTCTGATGATGCATTAAATTCTGAGTAGGAGCAAGTTTGATGGCAGTGATAGCAAATGCTGGCGTTGAGGGAGAGCGCTAGGTGTGCTCTGCCTTGTGTGCTGCAGAGAAGCCCTGGGACTTGTTTGCTGTGGCCCAGGATCCCCCATAGCCCTGCCCTGAACCTCAGCAGGCTGCTTGCAGTCAGACTTGGGAATTTTCTTTCATATGATTGTGGAGAAGAAACTTGATCGCTCCCAGGTGTAGTTAGTTGGTCCAAACCTCTCCAGGCAGGTGGGATTGCAGTCCCCACAGGAACCTGCTGTGGAGCCCAGAGGACGCGCAGCTGCTTAGAAGCAGCATTTCCCACACAAGCTGGAGGCTCCCCAAATGGCCTTCTGTATGGGGCAGAGCAGGCCTGCTTTTGATAGAAAGGAGCAGGCAGTTAATACCAGGTCTGTCTTGAGTTACAGTGCGAGTGTCACTGTCCTTAACTGATGGCCACTGACTACCTACAGCACATTGGATCGACGCTCGCCAGCCTGAGCCCGTGTTCCATTCCCCAGAGGATCTACCGACAAGCCCAGAGCCTTCTCTGCAGCCTCCTGCCCTGGTCTGGAATTTCTGCCAAGAGCGGCATCGAATACAGCCGGACGATGTGACCAGAGCGGAAGATGCACAAAAGCAAAGGCAGGTACTGGGAGGAAAGCTCCTTGCTCTGCGCGAGGCCACAGCTCCTTGCTCTGTGCGAGGCTGGCAGTGATGTGGGGGCAGTGCCCCACAGCCGCTGTCCTGGGGCAGCTGCTGCATAAGGTGCCCAGGGCATCGCTGTGCTCCCATCTCCCAGCGCCTATTGGTTTTGCCTGAAGGGAATTTGAACTGGGATCTTGAAAACTAAAGGCCAGAGCCTGACAGCAGCTTGAACCTGTTCCTGTCCTTTTCTCAGCTGTCAGACCAGCTTCACTGAGCCCTCGCGCTTTCCCCAGCTCAATGTCCTGTTACAGTAACTGGTAACCTGGTTGCTGCCGGCTGGCAGGTCTCTGGGTCATAGAATCATTGAATCACCAGGTTGGAAAAGACCTACCGGATCGAGTCCAACCATTCCTATCAAATGAAGGGCCTAAAGAGACCTGTAACACCTGGTCCCTAAGCCAGCCGCTCTTTCTCTTTCCACAGGATTGTTCTTCCTTCCATCTCCTGAACCATCCGGCTCTGCACCGATTCCAGCCCTTGGTCAGTGACCCAGTGACTCCCTGTTCCACAGGTTGGGACTTGGCAAGACACCGCACTTGCTGGGCTGCAGCCCTAACCCTGCGGCCTGGAGCCGGCGAGCCTGGGGGGGCCTGCGAGGCATCCGGCTGGGCCGTAACCGAGGTCTGTGTGCATGTTGCACTGTCCCCACCACTTCCCTTGCCTCCAGTTTGCTCCTATTCCTACGTGTGATGTTGGGAGGTTCCATGGCCGCTCCCACACTTGCGTGAATGAGGTTAATGAATCCGTGCTGATCATGTTAACGAGTCGCAAGCACCCTGGCAGGATATCCGGTCCTGCCCTTGCTGCCCGGGAAGGGGAGGGTGGGCGAGGGGAAGCAGGGAGCGAGGGTCGTGGTGGGTCCTGCCAAGTCAGCTGCTGCCGCTGGTGTGGGAACTTCCAGGGAGGGAAACTGCCTCGCATGAGAAACCACCCAGCCCTCTGGAGTGATGTAAAAAGCAGCATTTAATTCAGAATGCATCATGTAGAAGGCAGGGAATGAAATTGCTATTTCATAGTGAAATATATAAATATTCTACTGTATAGATCTCTGCCTTTGTCCAAGTTGGAATTGCAGCCGGGGAGGGGAGGAGGGGTTGGAGAGCCCAGGCCAGAGCCCTTCTCCCCCGCACACACACTCCTCCCTCAGTGCTGGATTGCAGGATCGTTAGGGATGAGCTCTGTGCACACATTGCAGCAGCGTTTTCTTGCAGAAGGGAAGCTGCCCTGCAGCTCATCGGCTTCAGGCTGTGGCAGTGCCGTGGGGCTGAGCTGATGGGCAGCCAGGAGCCTCCTGGCCAGCCTGGGGCTGCATCCCAGCTTCCCGCCAGGAAACATCAGCCCCGGTGAGCCCTCGGAGCAGGCTGGGCGAGCACGTTGGTGTCAGGGCGAGAGGCTGCAGCTCAGCCAGCCTGGGCTCGTGGTGGAAGGGCAGGTGTCCCTGCCAGGGTCTCGCTGTGAATCTTGCTTCCCTGGCTGAGGATCTTTCCCTGTTCGGCACCTCATTCCTCATTCCCGTTTCATTTTGAAACCCGGGATTTGAGCAAAAGAGGTCAAAGCCGCAGCCTGCGCTGGGCCTGGTTGTGCCTGGGGGGGCACAACACAGGTCAGGCTTGGACTTAGAATTCTGAGAAAGCCATTTCAGTGCCTGTGAGCTCCAGAGGTGGGTGTTGATGAATAAGAGGGTGCAGCAGATAAGCGTGCTGTGCGTGGCACCGGCTGCTTCCCGAGAAGGGTGGCTGGGATCATCACCGTGCGTCCCTCTCCTGCGCCACGGAGCTGGCTGGCTCCTTCACCCAGGCCTCAGCTGCTGCCGCAGCACCAGGCTGGCTGCACTCCCCTGCCGGCCTCACAGCCCAGCAGCCCCCAAGTGCTGCTGCAGCTTCACCCACCACTTGGGGAGGCTCTGGTGCTCCCCACTGCCCCCCCAGCTGTGGGAACAGGAGGGGCTGCTGCCCCCGTCGCTGCCCCAGTGCAGACCCGGCACACCCTTCCAGCCCTGTCAGCACTTTGGTAGTTGGGGTACATTTTTTGCTTATCCACTTTTTACTTAAACCCCTCTACGAGTTCATGAGTACCTCAGCCCCTGCTTTTCCTCAACAATTCCTTTCTCTGGACCAGACTCTCTGTTTCTCGTGATTGCCCGAGACCGATGTTCCCCTATTCCCTCAGCCCAGCTCCAGCACTACAGCCCTTGAGGGAAGCTCGGCCGCCGCGTCCATGTGTCCTCCTGCCACTCCATCCTCCTCGGACGTCCCTGCCTCCCCCTCTCCTTATTTATGAAAGAACATTGTGCTGCCACCCTTAGCCTCCGAGCGCCTCCCATTAAACCAAACCTCTTTTCTGGGTCCCCGATCGCTCTGCGCAGGAGTTTGCTACAAACCAGCTGCTTCAACACCCTCACATGACCTTGTGCTCTGCCACGATGCGATGCCCCAGGCCAGGGAGCAGCTCCTCCGGTGCAGAGAAGCCCCGTGGGGCTGTGGCTGGGAGGAGGATGGAACTAAGGCTCAGTTCGAACACCGCAGGGCCTCACAGGGCGGCTGCGCTGCGGGCAGGACAAAGGCCCCATGCACGCAGCCCACACGCGGCTGCTCCCACACCTGCAGCGGAGCTGCCAGCTTCTCCCAGGCCCCAGCTTAATTCCTCGGACGCAGGAGTCATTTTAGGGTAACCCGGCGGCCAAAGCTTCACCCATCTTTGCGTTGCTGCAGCCCAGGCGCTGCCAGGCCCCTCTGCCCCTCCAGCCTGCGAGGAACGGGGCTGAGGGAACCGCAGGCCCAGCACCAAGAACAATCCCGACTACCGGGCATTCAGCAAAGCCATTTATTCCACCTTCCTGCTCCCCCAGATCTCCGGGTAGAAACGCACACGCCCCAGCGGGAATTCAGAGCAGGCCGGGAGAACGGCCGCCGCCGGCCCAGAGGATGTGGTGACGCTGGCAGAGGCGCTCGCCCCACAGCCCCGTCCCTCAGCTGCGCCCACTGCACACTCAGCCACGACCAAACCAACACAGGGCATTTAAAAATAAAGACAATTTGTTCCTTAAAAGTGAAAAGGGGACCCGACGGCCGCGGCGTCCCTGAAATCAAAGCATAATTATGGGGCTTCGGTGCCCTCACGTAAGCACATGGACTCTCTGCAGGGGCTGTGCGGGCCGATCTGGGAAGCTCGCTAGTTTAATGGCCATAAAAATACAAAGCTGTCCCCTGCTTCGGACAAACCCTCCCGGCCGAGCCATCGGAATCACGTGGGCAGCGACACGGCCAGCGACGGGTTGGAAAGTTGAAGTCTCTAATCTCACCCACTTTTAATAGAGCGCGAAGGCGGCGGCGTCACTCCATCCCCTCGGCCACCGCCTGCTCCACCACCGCGTCTGCCCCCAGCCCCATCGGCTGCTCAGCCTCGGCCACCGGCATGGCCGCCAGCGGCTCCCCCATAGCCCCACTATCCAGCCCTGCCAGCGCCTGCTCTGCCGCCTCGGCCGCCGCCTGCTGCTCTGCCCGGTCTGCGTATTCGTTGCCCGATTTAGCGGCCACCGCCAGCTCGTTCGCTGACCTAACGGCGGACGCGTTGCCCATCGCCCCCGCGCTGTGGTCAACGGGCGGCTTCTTCGGCCTCTGCGTGGCGGCCACCGCCTCGGCCAGCTTCTCCTCGGGCACCATGTTCAGGATCTTCAGGGCGAAGAGCAGCTGGAATTTGGCGGTTCCCACAAAGGAGTTGGCCAGGAAGTTGGGCAGCCCGCCCATGCGGTCCTTCTGGGTGTAGAGGGGGACGCGGACCATGCCCATCACCTGCAACGGGACAGAGCGCAGATCAGCGGAGGCCGCGGCGGCACCGCCCCCCACCCCCGCACCACCCTCTGCCCCTCCCACCCCCCAAATCCTCTGCCCGTCCGTATCCTTCACCCCCACCACCTCCCTCTGCCCCCCACCCTCGCCCGGGCCCCCCCCCCCCCCCCGCAGCCCACGGCCCAGGCCCCTCTCCGGCTGCCCTTCCCTCCCCACCCCTCTCCACCCCTGCCCGCAGCCCTTCCCCGGCCCCCGGTGCTGCCCGTCCCCGAGCCCCTGCGCTCCCTGCCCGGCCCAGCCCCGGCTCCGTCGCCCCTCCTGCCCCGTCGGGGGGGATCCCGCTGCCTCAGGCCGCTACAGGGAGCCCCGTCCCCCTCCGCACCCTGCCCTGCCTGGGGCCGCCACGGCTCACACCCCCGCGTCTCCCTCAACCAACACCCCAGGGCCAACTGCCTCCACTCACGCAGCTGCCGAAACCTGCGGAGCGCCTCGGGAGCGCCTCGGGGAGACCCTAGCTCTCGCCTCTACCCCGGGGGCGTCAGCCGGACCCAGCTATCCGGGAGGAAGGCTGCCTCCCGCGCTGCCTCCGTGCAAGCCGGGGAGAACCGGGGTTAGAGCGAGACGTCACCGCACCGAGGGTCGCCATTCCGGTCCACGTTACTCAGCCCGGGCCGGGGCGGAGATGCCCACCGGATGCCAGATGGACCTCACCCGCGGCCCGGGCCCGAGCGGCCCGGCAGGGCTCTTCCCTAGGCGGCCGTTCGCCGGGGAGAGGCCGGAGCCGGAGCTCGCTACGCTCCGGGGCCCCGAGACGCGACCCCGGCCGCGGGCCGGACCTCCTAATAACGCCGTCGCCGCGGGGCGGTGCGCCCCGGCGGCTCGGCCTGCGGTGCATTCCCCCGCCGGGCTGCGGGGGCGGCCGGGCAGAGGCGGGAGGGCGGCTTCGCCTTCCCCGGGGGCTGCGGGTGGGAGCGCGGCGCGGCCCCTCTCTGGATGTCCCACCTCCAAGCCGTGGTCTCGGGAATGCACCGCGCTGATCTCGATGGTGTGCAGCTCCTCCAGGGTCAGCTGCCTGGCGTACAAATGCGCCACCACGCGATGCGGCCCCTCTGTCAGGTGCGAGCACAGATAATCTGCTTCCGTCAGGCGCACGCAGCCCAAACCCAAGCCCAGCACCCGATTCAGACCGTCCTCCAGGGACCAGTAACGGCGATCCACGAACCCCCCGGGAAAGCCCAGCAGTCCGTCAAACCGCATCTGCATCTGCAATAGAGGCGCGCGGCGTTAACGGGGCCGGCACGGGGGTGGGGGGGGGGGGGAACGTCCTACCGACAGCTCCAGCGCGGCCGGGACCGCCGCCTCGGGACCCGCCGCCTCGGCCCAGCCTGACGTCACCGCCCGGCTCTGGCCCCCGGGCGCTACGCGAGGCCCCCAAGCCCAGCCCAGCGCCACGAGGCCCTACAAGGTTCCCCCCGGGCCCAGCCCCGGTGCCTCCAGGCCCAGCCCCGGTGCCCCCAGACCTAGTCCCGGTGCCCTTAGGCCCAGCCTCGGTGCCCCCAGGCCCAGCCCCGGTGGCCCCAGACCTAGTCCCGGTGCCCTTAGGCCCAGTCTCGGTACCCCTAGGCCCAGTTCCGGTGTCTCTAAGTCCAGCCCCGGTGCCTTTAGGCCCAGTTCCGGTGCCTCTAGGTCCAGCCCCGGTGCCCCCAGGCCCAGCCCTGGTGCCTCTAGGCCCAGTTCCGGTGCCTCTAGGTCCAGCCCCGGTGCCTTTAGGCCCAGCCCCGGTGCCTTTAGGCCCAGCCCGGTGCCGCCAGGCCCACCCGCGGTGCCGCGAGGCCCGTCCCTGCGCTCACCAGCACGGCGTAGCGCAGCGGGATGCGCCCGAAGAGCATGCCCGCGTTGGGCGCGTAGAGCATGGCGTGGCACGAGTGGCTCCATCCCGGCCCCAGCCTCATGGCCTCGTACCGCGTCAGCGGTTTCAGCTCGGGGACGCCCGGCACCCCCAGCGTCGGCAGCGGCGGCAGCGTCCCCGCGGGCAGCGCCCCCATGGCCGCCATCGCGCCCATGGCCGCCATCGCCTCACCGCCCGCCCACCCCCAGCGCCGCGCATGCGCCGAGGCCCCAGGGGAGGGGGCGGGACCGAGGGGGAGGTGCCGGCCAATCGCGGAGCGACGCGCCTCGCGCGGCCAATAGGAGCGCGGCTCA